>JABUQX010134090.1:0-21077 GCA_015478945.1 Trachelipus rathkii
TACACAGATACCTATCTCTTCACAGAAATCAATCACCTTCCTACCAATCTTATTTCTCCCGACACCTATATATCACTCACAAAACGCTACCTGGTTATTATATATTATACCATTCTACTTTTTTTGATCACTACAGTTCATCCTATATATCAGGTCGCCAACTATCAATTTATATAGTCTGAAGCTCTCGTATACTCAACTATACTACCATTACCAAAACATCATATCTAGAATTATCTTACTGAGCAAAATATAATCGTATATTCTTCATTATTATATTAAATCAGTTTCCTCAGATAGGATACCATTATAAGATCGTACACAACCACACATATACCATTGACGTTTTCAAGACTATAAATTTTGAAAATATCTACATTTAGTATGAATTCTAAGGACTTCATAACATCACTACATATAGTTCTAATCAGTAGTCTGTACCTATATATATAGTAACTGATAATGATTAATACCAACTCATATCATATTTAGCAGACTGCCTTCTATCTATTCCCCATACTCTAGTTCAATTTTACTACACAAACCAGCTATACATACTTAGTTATGTAACATTCATCACACACATTCATTCTACAAACACACTTCATAACAAACTCACTATGGTCCAGATAACCGAGGTAGATATTTTTCCGCGGTCAGTCCTTCCTTAACTGCTGAGTCTTAATTTTATGAATAATTCCGCGTACTTCCTTTCTTAATTTTTTCTAAAGAGTCAAACGAGAAAAGTAAGCAAAGTTAACGAATATTATGGTTATCAACTAAATTATATTCCATTTTCTTGCAATCCATTTTCTCTCTATCAAACTATTTATTTATTCATCTATTATTTATATCATTTACTATTTAATAATTATCTTATATATAACATATTTATATACGAGCATTTATAATAAGTACTTGAACATCTTATAAATATATAATACTATGTAAAGTACATATATATAACACTATAATTATATTATATCAGTCCGATCGCTGCATCAGCATTCCTAGAGCATAAGAGATAGTGGTGAGTTAGAAGGGTCAGCCAACCCAACTACACACCCGTCCCTTAGCGTCCGCTCATATCTACGAAACTAAGGGAGCCTTGAGTGCATAAACAGCATGTGGTAGTAATCTTGCGAATCCCCAGACTTCGCATCTAGGCGGAGTGTGGATAGGATATGGATCAGGTAGTAGGGATTCTCTGTAAAAGGGTCGATCTCTTGAGGAAGAGGGGTCGGGTAATTATCGTTTACCATGTAATTGTGTATTCAGTCAACAATGTGACGATGGGTTCGAAGATAAATGGTTGCGAGTACGAGAATGAGCAATGCAAATGAGCTTCTTGGACGTGATCCCATATAGTGACAGAGAATATGACACTCATTCATTATTGATGTTTATAAGATATTTACATCATCTTAACATACAATTTAAATGCGGATTGAATACTTATGTCTAAAAATACTGTCTTCGATAATCATGCGTGTACTTCTTACCACACTCTATAAGTAACTGTAAGGGAAAGGACAGGCATTAGGACTAACCTGGTGAATAGTCACCTTGAAGGAGCTCGGTTGCTTAAACTTGTATCTTTTATTATATTGAATCCCAGATCATTATATTATTTTGGTTGGTAGGAATAGGTATATATATATATATCAGTATCGTAAAGCACTACAGTAGGGTATAATCTTGCCAGCACTTATGCTTTCAACATGCTGAGTGGTTCCAATCTCCCATGAATGAAATAGTCAGTAAATTTTTCTTTATTATAATTCATTATCCATATATCTGATTATTCATTTTATATAATAATTATATATATATATATATATTATATATATATATAATATTATGTGATATGTTGAGATGTGATAAAGTAGAACGTAAGAATGTTAACAGTCGAATGGTTGAGTAAATGAGAGGTGATGAATAAAGTTATTTTATTCTTCCCTCAAAAGGTATTGAAATGTACTAAAAGCAAATGATGGAAGTTTCAAAAGAAAAAGATTGCTGGAAATTATATATATAAGTGAAGTAGTAAAAAAAAGAAATACTATAAAGGTTGTATACGTAGGTAGAACAAGAGGTTAAATGATACAGTTTGGAAGGAGGATGGAATAGGGACTTACAAGGGAATAGGAAAAAGCTCTTCTGGAGGAAGCGCGAAAGGATTTATAAGAATGCGAATAATAAGGGTAAGATACTGCTTAGAATAATATATAAATGATAAATATAGGCGTATAGTTAGCTTTTAGTAAACTTATATAGTGATGAAAATAGGTTTATTATGATTGATAAGTATGTAGTGGTAAGATAACACTTGATAATCTAGCACAATATTTAACAGTATTAATTAGATGATAAGTATATATAGTTTGAGGTGATATGATAGTGTAGGTATTTGTAGATGGTGCAGAAGAGAAATATGAGGATTATATTTTGTGGAGATGTAGATGTTTATTAGTAAGTGAGGAGGTAAAGGTAGAGGTGGATGAAATAAGTTGAAGTAATGGTAAATCTTAGCAGGTAATATATTCAGATATTAATAATAATCTATTAGTGAATTTATTGAGAATCAAGATATTTTTTTTCTACATTGACCGATTATTAGATTAATGGATTTTGGTAAGTGTGAAATAAAGCGTTTATTATGGTAGTGGATATATCTTGGTTCGACAGGGATTGGAAGGGAGGCTCAGGTATATTAGTGGAGGGCATAAATTCCTTTCAATTGGTACATTAAAATGTGGTAAGTTTAAGGTATGTAAAATATGGTAATTTTAGTAAAAATATGACACTATCAGGTGTGAATAATGTAATTGAGTATGTTGTATGGAATCAGAGGAGTTAGTAAGATGAGAAAAGAAATAATTCCCCAAAGACATTGATGGTGTACTTCTTTTAATTTGTTCTTTTTATGGGTTAGAACTCACTTTTTTATCGGTTTAAACCCGCTCGACACCCTATCTCGATCTCAAATTCCTCATTGGAGCTGCGGTATAGAGATGGTCCCTCTAACTACAGGATTATGTTTGAATACACCATTTACTTATTCTTTTATGGCGGACAAAAAATTAACTCTTTATTTTCCTTAACTTTACTTTTAAATTCTCCAAGAATTATGTGAAATGGGGTTGCTGTTATCATCATATATTATCAAATCTGTTATACTTGCAACATTATCTGCAGTTTCCACGACTATTACTAATAGATCAATAAACTATGGTAAGTAACCTAGCACCATGCCTAATTTCGTTGACGAATCCAATTTTCCTTTTAAGGAAGGAAAATTCTTTCAAAACTTCCTAATCAGTTTCTCAGAGCAGATTGCTCTAAGTTCTCCATGAACTCCTTAAAAAGGCCAAAAAATTCAATTTTTATAAAGTTTGCTCTCTCTCTCTCTCCACACTCGATTCCCAATACCATTGTTTTTTTATAAGATGGTTTCAATAACTCAGCCAACCCTATATAGTATAGTATATATTAATATATATAATATATAATTTATACTATTATATATAGTATATACTATATATATATATATTAGTTATATATAATATATTAATATAAATATATATAATTAAGTATAATGCCCAAAAGTAAGTGTACTGATGGTCCGTATTTAATTGGTGTATTGGGTCTTAACAGATATATTTAATTATGCATTGACCCTTGGGAGGTTACAGCGGTTCCAACGTTTCTTTCTTCCACTGTTCAGAGCAGTACCGTAAGTCATTTTCCTGAATGTGTGTTTAGTTCACGTGCTACCAGTACTGTTTATGTTTTCCATCGCTTATCAAATGAGGAAGCCTTCCAACTTCATTTTCAAACTTAGGGAGAGGTAGAAATCGCACGAACGCAGCTAGATCTGGGCTGTATGGAGGATTGGAGGTACTGAATGTTTTTCACATTCGCCAGCAATTCTATCATTGTAAGCGCATGTGAGATGGAACGTTATCATGGCAGCACCCAATCGCGCTGCAATGTCTGCTCTGATTCGCTGAAGTCGTTTTCCCCGGAAGTCGTTCAAGACATCTTTGGTAAAAGACGTGAATAACTGTCTCTCCTGGAGGTACAAATTCCTTGTGCACAATACCACGGCTGCCGAAAATAACAATAATCAGTGTTTTCACTTTGGACTTGCTCATACGTGCTTCTTCGGACGGAGAAGAATTTTTTTGTGTGCTATTCCGTCACTTTTGCCGTTTGGTTTCAGGCTCTTACTAAAAAAACCCATGAATCATCGCTTGTTATAACTTTATCCAAAAAATTTGTGCTCCATTTCGGAGTCCTTCAGTAAATTTTGACAAATTGAGCCCTGGTTCGCCTTTCTGCTCCACGACAAGTCTTTCGGCACTAGTTTTGCACAAATTTTTCGCATGCGCAAGTGGTTCGTTAAAATTCCATGAACATCATTTTTATCCAAAATAGTTTCTTTTGTAATCACTCTGACACTGAACCAGCGGTCTCTTTCCATCACAGTTCTAACAACTTCCATATTTTTCATCAATTTGTTTGACAAGATTGGTCTTCCACAAAGGGGGTCGTTCTTCAAACATTTTCTCAACCCTCTTGAAAGCTTGTGGCCACTTAAAACTCAATAGTTCTGCGATAAAGTGGCATCCCCATAAGCTTTCGTTTTAAAGAAGCAAGATGTTGTTACGTTTCACGCAGAATTTGATAGCGTACCGCTGCTCAATATTTACCTGCTTTCGCAAACGTAACGGAGGATAGAAAACCGTCCATACTCAAAAAGATGTAGTGCGAAAACGTAACGAGGTTAGAACACACGCCAATGCATAAACAGATGTAGTGGCAAGACTGGACTTTATAAATCTGGTAAAACTGGTAATGTGATTAGGTAGCCTAGGTAACTAGCTACCACTGGTATACGTCACGGGAGGACGCTACGAATATTACTCAGGTCGTTCATGGTATTAGGTAAATCCTCTTTTGGGACAGAGGAGTGTGTTATAATATATAGTATTATAATATATATATATATAATATATATATATATATATATAATATTATATATATATATATATATATAATATATATATATATATTGTATATAATAGTATATATAAATATAATCTGCTCTGTGTATTTGCAATATTTTGTTGCAATTGTTGCATGGAATGATAATATGAATAATAATAAATAATAAAATCAATAAATAATAAAGAATAAATTAATAATATAATAATATATAAAATAATAATAATAATAATAATAATAAATAATAATATAATATTAATAATAATAATAAAATATATAATAATAATAATCATAATAATAATAATAAAATAATAAATATAAATAATAATAATAAATACTAATAATATAATAATAATAATAATAATATAATATAATAATAATAATAATCATATAATAATAGTAATAATAATATAATAAATATAAATAATAATAATAATAATAATAATAATATAGTAAATAATAATAATAATACAATAATAAATAATAAATATATGAATAATCAATAATATAATAATAATAATAATAAAATAATATAATAATAATATAATATAATATATAATAATAATAATAAATAACAAAAAGTATATAATAAAACATATTGGATTCATTAATAATTGCAGTTCAATTTTGTCTGTATAGCAAATGATGTTCTATATATTAATCACAAAATATTTCTGAAATTTTTCTTTTTTGAATCTTTTAAGTTTTGTTGTAGAACGTTTTCTCGTTTCCACTTAATGTGAATTTGGGATTTTGTTTGTGAAGGATGCGAAAAAATTTATACATTAATTTTGAGGGTTGAAAAAAGAAAAAGACCTCTCTGTTGCAGCTGATGCCATGGGGTGGGGTTGGGGTTGGGGTTGGGGTTGGGGTTGGGGTTGGGGTCGGGGTTGGGGTTGGGGTTGGGGTGGGGTCGGGGTCGGGGTAGGGGTTGGGGTTGGTTGGGGTGGGTTGGGGTCGGAGTCGGGGTCGGGTCGGGGTCGGGGTCAGGTTCTGGTCAGGCTCTGAGGTCAGGGTCTGGGGTGGTGGTTCCCGGACGGGCTCATCGGCGTGGGTCGGGGTCGTGGTCGCTCGGGTCGTGGTCGGGGTCGGGGTCGGGGTCGGGGTCGGGGTTGTTAAAATTCTTAGGTGGCTAAAGGTTTCAGGGAAAGTCTGCTTCGGTTGTGCATTTTCAACTTTCACAATCGATGTTATTATTCTTCTGAATTGTGCAAATGTCACCTGTATCATAAATAGTTATGTCAGTTATGTTTTAATTATGTTTGTTGATCATTAAATAGGCTTTGATAGATTCATTTGGTTCATACTTTAGAAAATCTTGACATTAATATGACAAATTAATTGCAGGCAGGAATTTGTGTATTTAAAGGAAGTGGTTAGTAAAATTGTTTCTCAATGCACTGTGAAGAATGTTACAAATGTCTTTGCTTAATGAATGTCCAATATCTATTTGATTGTATTAGTTTCTATTTTAAAATAATAATAATAATAATAATAATAATTTCATCACCTTTTGAATTATAAAATGGAAAATTATTGCCTGACATTTAAGATTGGCTCAATGTAACTTTTCTTGACAGATTTTATGAATACAAGATTGCAATTTGAGAAATTTTGTCAAAATAATATTTCAGAATCTTTTAATATTGGCTTTATGCTAGCTGCTCCTTATCTAGTTATCATTTAAATTGAATGCTTCTAACTTTGTCAGTTAGTACTTCTTATTTATTTTAGTTTACAACATATGCCGATCTATTTTGATAATTTCACCTTGTTACGAATAGCGGAACACGTCATTTTATGTTGATCAAAAGTAGCTTTTATCAGAGATTTAGAAAAACAGCTGAAAATTTCTGATAAACTGGTACACAAAATTCTTACCATATGCTTTAATGTTGGTTTTTCAATTATAAAGTTGATTTAAAAGTTTGTGTATTAATCAAACTATCATACTTATTTAATTAATCTTCTTTAAACACTTTTCTGACTTCCAATTAGAACAATATTTCCAACAAATTTTTGAGCTACCAATGTATTTGAATGAATTCTCACACATTTTAAGCTTTTATAATTCATTTAATATCTTCGATACACAATATCTACAACTACATTTTCAGTATAAAGGAAGCAAAATCCTTCTATAGGCTTCTCGTTTAATTTATATCCAAAAAAAATTTTGAAACATTATAACTATTTGTTATTCGATCGATCACACATAAAAATTAGATATTCATGCGGTTCTTTTAATCTATTCCCGTATATCGTTTTGACATGTTGATAAATAGTGACGAAACAATATCCTAAAATATGGGTGAGATCAAAGTAAAGATATACTTATACTTTGGTGAGATCCAAGTTTTAGTATTAAGAAAAGAGAGAGAGAGAGAGAGAGAGAGAGAGAGAGAGAGAGAGAGAGAGAGAGAGAGAGAAGAGAGAGAGAGAGAGAGAGAGAGAGATGAGAGGAGAGAGAGATGAGAGACTTCACATCTTTAGGAGAAATTGCAATTTTTTAAGAATAAATAAGGAGAGACTAATTATAAATAATTTGAACCTATATTCAAATGTAATAATATAAGTGTTACGTTTGTTGAATGAGTTAACTTTAGAATGGCCAGAATTTAGCCGGTAATTAAATACACAAGAGGAGAATTCGAAAAGAAATAGCTTAACTACATTTTTTTTGCCAAATACTTGAAAGAAGAAGAAAAGGTGAAGAAAACCATTCCAAAAAGATGGTGAATAGAATTTTTAATCATTACGGTTGGATAGTTGAACATTAAAGTGCATGTTATGCTAAACACCATTTTGCTTTTTTTCCCTGTTTAAAGCAGATTTTTATTAACATGAGTTTAAAAAAATCAATCAGTTGCTCATGGGACGCCTCACAATTATCTGTTGTTTGCTGTCAGATTGATAGATTTTTAATAGGAAAAAAGTAATGCAAGGATGAGTGATGATCGGTATAAGAGTGAATAGTTGAAGAAGAGAGAGATAGGTTATTACTAAGCAGAAGAAAGAGCGTTTGAAATAATATAAACGACTAGTAGAGGTCATTTAAACCAGATGGTGGTATAGTGCGACCAGAAAGGAAATTAGGAAAAAGATTAAAATTAGAAATGGGAAGCTTGAAAATTTAAATCTTGTTCTCAGATTCTGTTGAAATTTTACATATGACCAGTGCAGTAGCAAAATATTTCCAGAAATTCCGAAGTTCCGTGGACAAAGAATGATTGAAAAGTGTTCAAAAAATCTCCTGTCGAACAGTGTAGTGTATGAATTAAAATGTTTCCCAGCCTTTTAGTTAGCGCTATAAGGAATAATAGTGCTTTTCTTCTGCACAGCCTGAATTAGAGCAAACTTTCAGCAGAAGAGAAAGATAAAATAACATAGACAGTGTTAATGCTTACTTTTTCAAGACGCAAGATTAGAAACACAAGGAAAACTTCAAAGCCTTACACTCTCTTAGAATTAAACTCTAAGATAGCACCAATTACATTTATAGAAGAAATAGCAATATTAGAAATAAATGAATTGGAGCCATGTTGATGGAAGAATAGCATCAAATTTGTCAAAAATTCGAGTGAGAAATTCAACATTTGCAAGAGGTTAGACTGCTCTTTTAAGCCTTTAGAAGAAAAGAGAGTAGAGAAAGAGATAAGCAAAAGTAGAGGGTGCATTTTTAAGAAAACAAAAACGCAAGAATACTATTCAAAAGATTATATTTTTTACGGAGTTTTTGGCACATCGAAGTTTGCAGTTTTATTATGAGTTTAAGAAGTTTAAGTTTGACGAAATTTTCGAATGCAGCATACGCAGACTTTTGAAGACTCTGAAAATTTTTAGTACGGTTACAAACTTACAAAGGTCAAAAAAGATTCATGTTACAGGTGACAAATGACATAAAAACATTTAGTTGGTCCAAGATTTCTGAGTTTTTGTTGAAATGTAAGAAAATGGAATTCAAAGCTTCTGGCAAGAGAGAAACATTGTGGCAACAATCTCTTAATTTTCTATAATGTTCTTATTTTTAAAGCAATATCACTCCAGGCAAACTCAAAGGAATTCTACCACGAAATCTACAATTTTGAATTTTTCAAATACTCAGTACTTTTCGTGCTCGAAGATCGTTCCGACAGAGAACTTATAAAGATAAATATTTTATAAAAAAGGAAGGATCGGATGAATTCGTTAGAAATAATTAAAAGTATAAAGGTGATAGATAAAAAGATTTAAAAAAAAGCTGAGCATGCATAGGGTGTTTTCAAGATGATCGATGATACGAGTAAGAAGCTTCACTAGATACTCAAAGTTTTATGGGTAGAGAAGTCCAAACGAGATTTCACTAGGCACTATAGGAAAAGTAAATACTGAAATGAATTGATAAAATGTATTCAGAAAAAGAAGTAAAAATCAGTTTGTGGTTCACTTTGGAGCTGAAATATTAAGGAAATGAATAAGAAGTATAGGAAAGTTTTGCGCTCGCGTGTGTTAACACGAGAGTTAAAGTCAAAGGGTAGCGAAGTTATTTAAAGTTTCTTTATCGTAATTATTAGAAATGCAACATCGTTGCACTGATGAGAGCAACAGCAGCCTTTGGAACAAATTGAGAGTAGAGAATGTAGGATGTAACAAAGAATGGTTTGCCGACAAAGGTTCAGACGCTTGAGTTTCTGATAAGCTGAGTTTGTGAGGTTTAATGGAAAAAATGTAGTGTTCAGCGTAGTTAAAATTAGAAGAAAGTAGTGAATGCTACAGAATCTTGATGAAGAAAATTTGTATAGTCCGGTGGAAGAATCTTTCATCATTATGACGACGCCCATTTACTCCTCCTCCTTTAGGTGTATCAATCCATACAGGTCTTCTCTAAAATATTTTTGGATACGTTTTGTTTATGAGAACATTTCTTAAATGGCGAAAAGCAAATGCTGTTACTCGAGACAGAAAAAAAACACCCTTCATGACCTCGCGAACTTGAGAGAAGTTGACTTTTCATTGACACTCGTAAATAACACGTTTTCGAAAATGTGAGGTATGTATTTTGTCTGATTAAAACAATTCTTACTGAGCTCTTCCAATAATTTTCTGCCCGACGAATTATTGCATCCCCTTTACATTAGATGTTGCTTATATCAGCTCTTACATAACATATTTCCGGCTTCTCTTTAAGGAGAGAATGTGGAACTTGTCCTTATTAACTTCTTAAGGGAGATGAAACATCACATTTATATATCTGCACACACCCAAAAACTTTAAAAAAATCTTTTATATGTCTTCTTTTCCCTTCTTATTCGTAGTACAAGTAAATATCTGTCAGAATTCAGGTATTCCTATCGTTGCGTAGTTACAAAACTTGCTTATATATATATATTAGTAGGAATGAGGGTGACATTTTTTACTTTCAAGTCTCCAAAAACTTCTTCCTTCAATGTAGAAA
Source organism: Trachelipus rathkii (assembly GCA_015478945.1). Taxonomy (NCBI): domain Eukaryota; kingdom Metazoa; phylum Arthropoda; class Malacostraca; order Isopoda; family Trachelipodidae; genus Trachelipus; species Trachelipus rathkii. The sequence continues at coordinate 10,445 of JABUQX010134090.1, forward strand.
ATCTCAATTATCTTTTTGTCTCTCTTTCTCCTCGTTGTTTTGGAAACATTACCAAAATCTTCAGAAAATTATCTTTTTCATTTTTATTTCTATTTTTCTTCTTCAATCTTTAGAATCTGGATTTGAGGAAAAATAAAAATATTGCATTTTAGTGTCACAATGCTGAAATACATTTTAATAAATATAGCTAAAATTTCAAGAACTTGATTGAGATAGGGTCTCGTGGCACAACTCTGAATCTGAATTTAAATGAGGTGCATTTTAAGGTTTGGTATATGCTGAAACAGACTCAACTTATTGTGATAAGCTTCTAAAGTGATGTACTACCTCTAGAGGGTTAAAATGCAGTAACTAATCTATAATTTTATAACTTTGAAAGTTTATATGAGAGTTTGTTAAATTATTTTTCACACAAATTCTTTATTTTCTTATATATATATATATATATATATATATATATATATATATATTATAATATATATATATATATATATATAGATATATATATAACCTTAGATCGGAGCGAGCCGACTATAACCTGACATTGAGTGCGTGACTATATTGAGGTATTAGTAGTATGTATATCTATATATAATATATATAATTATATATATATTATATATATATATATATATATATATATTATTATACTATATCATTATATATATATAATATATATATTATGTATAAAATCAGCAGGGCTCTAAACATCTTTATTCTAAGCACGTGGTGTTAAATTACTTCGGTACGGGTTATTTTTCAAATAATATATATATATATATAGTATATATTAATGATGCAATTTCATATTTATATGATATTGCGGAACATGACATCTATAGTATATATATATCTACTATAATATCTGATATTCGTAATCAAAGTATCTTCTTTCTTTAACCAACTCATTAAGCTTCTACTTATTGGTCCAGCTATAATTAATGATAAATACATCTAAGAAACACCATATTCACATATTAACTACAAGGTTCGTTTTGCTAATACTGAATACATCCCTAGTGAATCAAATCCCCAGAGAATCTTCAATTCTCACAATTTCGGGGCTGATCAACAGACCTGTCTTTTAACATCTAGCACTTTTGACTTTTCACAAAAAATCACTTACGTCGGGTGTAAAAAGTGGAGGCCCGGTGGAACGCAGGGCAGATCGAAAATAATAAATCTAGTCGGAATCGTAATCAACTTTTTCTTCCTAAAGGTAAGATAGGAAGCTCACAGGGATGTCCAAACTCATAATACAACACGTCCGATCGAGATTCCTGATATCTGGCTTCCAATTGAACTATAATCCTCAGAAAAAAATTAAAGAAAATATTGTACTTTTTCACATTATGCGCATTTCAGACTTACAAATCGGGCGTGTGCCTTTAAAAACGGGAAAAAACATAAAAGGTAAAACATACCACCGGCACACGCAAACACCATCAAACGGCATTCGCATAATCTGCTAGTTTAGATAAATATACCTAACAATTCGTGAAGAAAATCTGGATCTTTGAAAAAACCCCTGGGCTTAACTATAATAAATATCTTGCTCGAAAACGACCACCCGGGCTAAGCAGCGTCATCTGTATAGATGAAAACTGAAAAACATAAGTCTATGATTGTGGGTACAAGTTCACGTAGAGTATACGACCGGCCGACCGTCAAAAGTGCCAGTGCAATGTCTCAGCTCCACCATGACAGCTACTACTGAGGCGGCTTGCGTTATATTAGCTCTCCACAATTGGCACAAAGTAGCATGTCTAAAAAAGAATGGTCTGGGTTGAAAGTCTGAATAGGCATATACATCACTAAAATGTTCAGAGTCTGAATTCTTCTTGTAAATTTGAAATCCCACCGCATCGGGATTGAGGGTGATGTCGACGGTGTCGCCGCAGGTCAGTAATACCTCAGGTACGGACGTACCAGGTTTGGGGACCGGCTGGTAATACAAAATATCATGCACTGATGAAACTTAATTGCCGAAAACACATCCTTACACGCAATGACACGAATCTCTTTCATTTCAAATATTTTGATCATTACTAATGTACACGAGGATATATAATGCGGCTGGCTCTACGCTCCTGTTAAATTTCCGTCCTTAATTCTGATGACCATGAACTTAACAGGGGACCCCTCTCAGGCCTAAAAATCACCTGACATATTCAATTCTCAACAGAACAGAAACGCCTACAAATTCTTACCGTGAAACAATTACTTTCCATCAAATAAATTCCTGCTTGAACTCATGCGAAGTAAATAATAGCACTTGGCCGGCGGATATACGTTGGTAACCCCGCTGTCTGATCTATTTGAATGAATGTACCAAGGAGAATTATATATTATTTCTTACTACTACCTGTTATATTTTGAATACAATAATGAAGGTCAACCCTTAGCCCTGTAGCTGTCTATTTCCACTACCGATTAGTTATTAGGGTTTTTCAATAGGGCAATTTGGCATATAAGATAGCCACCAGGTAATTCGCCGCGAAAAATGAGAGGTGCCGGCTTGGAGCAAAAACGAGGAATGCAAAAAAGGTAAAATAGAGTGTAGGTCATTCTTCGAATAGACTTATTAAAAAGATATAAGCACGAGAAATGAGCTGCGAGAGAACTGTGACATCAATACAACTCAATTTACATATAATAATTTAATGTAAACATCGGATCTACAAATAAATAACTGCGTTCATATGGTATAATAACGTCTTAATATATCGCTGGTGTTAATGCCAGATTCATCCACAATCCTTACACTCAGGAAATCTGAGTTCCGGCTCATGTGTCCAAATATGCATATCATATTCTATATGTAACTTAAATTCAAAAATTCCTCCTACCCAAGTTATAGAAAAAAAACGGCCTTCAGGCTATATAATAAAGTACCAACACGATATGTCAATACCGGGCGTGCCAAGTGAGCTCACAGTAGAGGGAACGGCTTCCTTTACTAGCTAACTATTTTTCAGGACCGCGCGTTCCCAAATCTAATTATTAGTTAATCTAAATAAGTTACCGCAACAACCTCAAATACATAATCAAAACTCTATATATATTCTCACCATTATTCATGTTTTCACTGTTATATTATACTTATTTGCATATGTAACTGGAATATTTAGCATGATCTCCATTCCGTTAACTTTCATCTTCTATCCTATCTATTTATATTATTGCACGCTAATTGTTAGTCTTTAATCACTGAACTCTGTATTACTATTAGCTTTCTCCTTTCCTGCTTTACAGTTGTTATACAGTCCTATGAAATACTGAGTAAATAGGACATATGTAGCATAGATGAGATATTGACATGAGAACTGAATGCTAAGTCAATGATCCGCATTCTTTAGTTTTTTCAGTGCGAACAAAATCAGAAATTGACTATTTTCTGGTCCTTATAATATTGAGACTACACCTTGCAACATAAATCTTATCCCACAAAACACTTATCTTGTAATCACATTCATTCTCTCCTCCTCATCTATCCAATCAAGAATTTACTACTTTAACAAATCGATTATCTCCCTGTCTACTTTTTTTCACTGCCGACGGGTTGGAGTCCAAAATGCGGTAGCCGAAGCTTGATACCACTCCGTCGTATCCATCAGCTGGTCACTACAAACTACATCCATGAGAGTATAATTAACAGATGAAGGGGTGGAATACGATAATTATAAACAATAATAAAAATACTTAGCCACCAATCATTGGTCACCCTGGTTTCATGTTTTATCTTGTAGATTATGGCGGTTACACTGCTTAATTGAATTCATACACTAAGATAGAACAATCAAATGTAGAAATGATAAAAAAAGGCACTGGGCTTTGATTGCGATAAACCACTCAGCCGCATCTCCTCAATAACGATATGGAGGTTTGTTAGATAATACTAATGAATCCCTTACTCTATATTGGGTTTGATGAAAAGACGTCATGCATGCTTAAAACTGATTCTGGCCGAAACTATCATATATGACATTCCATGCCCCTATAGTGAAATAAAAAACTACAATAATTTAACCGGATAATCAACAATCAATTGTCGCGGCGCACCTCCACTTAAAGAGACATTCGAAAGAAGATTTCAAAGATCCATATGTTATCAAAGAAGTAAATAATATAGAGTATTTAACATACTCATAACTATCTAAGTACAAAAAACCTACTCCGCAGATATAAGATAACCTCTTCTTTACAGAAGTAGGCAACCACTCTACTAAACAATCTTATCCCTCATACCCAATTTTTCGTCCACTTGCATCAAATATTGTCATTCTCTTTATATGACCACGTTTTCATTTTTTTCGTGACATCAGATCACCGCTAAAACCATCGATACCGTACTGAGTGTAATATAAAAATTATTTGACCTAATCACATTGATTCGTGCATAACCTAGCCCAGTAAACTATGCCATTCTCACAAAAGAAATGACACTAATATCACCACGTACTACCAAACTAAATCCACAATACGTGGAGAATCCACAAAACAAAGCAGATTCATGCCACTCTTAGAATGATACTCCAACTCGATATAAGTCTAAGATATAATGCTACTCTTGCGGGAGCTACGTAACTATCCCACACTCTTCGACAATATAAACCATTTCATGCGCGAGTACCCTCCTACTTAATGGCCGCTTCCGTCTGGGCATTTCCTCAAGTGTAAATCTGGGCAGAAGGCCGGGGAGGTCAAGAGGCTCTGGATTTTCTAATACAAATCTACTCCGTCATACTTGATGTCTTCATGTTTGTTTTGGAACCTTTAGGGTCGAAGATTTTCATTCGAGCCATAACTACGGCTTGATAATACTGTTGTGCGTTAAACTTAAAAAAGAACTATCTCCATGGACGGCCAGCTAGTAAGCCGCATCAATGAAACCGCCAAGCGTTTGCATAGCACTGCAGAACATCCACTCTCTTCCGTCAAAAATACCCCAACTTGCATCCAGAAACTTGAAACTTAATCGATAACACAAAAATCTAAAGCACAACAAAACCTCCTTCACCGAGATAGGGACGGCAATCGAACCCTGATACTTTGTCAAGTTTAAGACTCATTCGCACGCCGCAACCTGTAGATGTCGAGCCTTCGAGCGCACTGTACTGATAAAATCTATTCTCGTTCCTACGTCATTCTCATGATTTCCGTCTGCATCCGAACTAATCACAAGATATAACACTAATCCTCATTCGCGAAATACACCAATATCTGTCTAAAATATTAATTGCCATCATCCTTATATACCATTTGCCGCCTTATACAGTATATACAACAAATAATTTAATTTAAAAATACATACCGAACCAACTTATTGTATCACACATCACATCTGAACGTGCCCGTAGACAAGATGTTAGTACTTGCCTTGGTTCTCTGTGCGGTCGGGATTCTCATTTTTGGCACGCCAAGTTAACTGAAAAGTTCCTGTTGTCGATGTTCAGCGATCGGCACTGAGCGGTCCGCGAAAGAGCTAGAAACATCTAATGTCTGATCTCTATCCCTCCTAAATTTATATAAGTATAAAATATCAATGTTCCAACCTCCCACTGATATATCTTTTTTTCGGCTCTGCTCCATTTCTCCCCCAACGCATTTCACCTTGGTACCTACATCCGCCCTTCCTATCTTTTTTCCCGCCCTCACGTCCAACTTATCGATAACTGGGCTTGGTCGCGTTCACTACTCTGGATTGCGGCCGTCCCCTCTCTCGCATCACCGAGAAGTCAACATCTTGCACACTACTATCGGGGGGTGCGTGCACAATTGCCTGGCCAACCACACAAAATCCCCTCTACCCGCCTTAGTCCATTTTTGCCTGTAGTTCTTGTGGCTGGGGTTTTCTTCATACTTCATTCACCCATCCTATTACCTTTCTTTTCATCGTTGAACGAGTTGCATTTGTTCTTTGTCATTTACTAATCCATGTCGAGGACCTATTTCGTCGGGATCTTTATGTACCTCGCAAAAACCTCGATCACATGTAATGGGGCGAGGAATGGAGGCTGAACAGCCTCGGACTTCTTATAGGATATAGGTGGGAATTATGCTGGTCTTATTTTCTTGCCTCCTGCTTCTCTTTGTTTTTTTTGCTTTCTCTTACGCTTTTTATGGAGTGTCTCGTGTCTGTGCCTTTTACGACTTCTCGCGACACGACATTTTGGGCACCCTTCGCCCAATCTTCTCTTACATATCGGTTAAGAACAAGCACGATGGTCCGGTTCAGAGTGCCCGGGATACGCAAGGCAGCTATCTCTTCTAGTATAAATATACTTAGCATAAGACATGTAAGTACGCAGTATAGCGCCAACTGTATAGCCGTCTCAGGAGCACCAGGAAGTCATCTTTGAGTGACAAAACAGCTTTGAGAGTTCAAAAGTGACTTGGGCAGACGTATAATTTGGCTCTGGATCCTCTGGTCTACCCTTCCTATATCTAATGCGCAATCATCATAACAATTTACTCTTAATCCTTGCAAGTCCTAAAAGCTGTCGACACCGCCGCCCATCCACGCAAAAGTGACTCTGGACGTAGCAGCTAAGTTCAGTAATGTAGGTTATGCACATTTAACCTATTGGTCCAAGAGAAAAGTCTGAAGCGATCAAGGTAAAGAAAATAATGATACAGTATAAATCAAAAAAAACAATAAACAAAACAAAGAAGGCCGTTCACTAAAATTGATAATAGATATACTGGGTGATAATCATATCTAACCCACTGGTCTATCTTCTCATAACTCATCTCTATATTTCTACTTATGAACTATTTTCCCTAGAATTTTTGTCCTATTTAGGAGTCCTTCCCTATCTACCTTTCTATCTTATATTATCCTTATTCTCGTCTTATCCATCATTCTCGCATAATATTTATCACCTTTCCTTTTTATATTCTTCATATTCCTATTATCACAACACACACTGGTAATGTCGATATAGTAATAGGAGTTGCGTAATTATTAAAGAATACTATACCTAAATTTTAAAAATGAATTATTATAGTACTAGTAACTAAGCTAGAATGATGAGGTAAAACGGTTAGCTTTCCTATGAGACACTCAAATAATTCATCTTTATATCGTCATATATTATTATTTATTTACTATAATAGAAACCTGAAAAGTCATAACCGCCTCTCCCTGAAGGCTATTTGGAAATTTTTTGTTTATTTTTTACCATTCTAATTATATTTAGGCTGCATATAGATAGGTTTTGCCTTAATATCGAACTATTCTTTTCTCATAACGCATATATTATAGTCCCACCTTCCCCCAGACAACCAAATAAGCTAATTATAACAGCTTTTGTCTGTAGTTCTGCTTATTACACAAAATGTAAAACATCAACCAAAAACACCAAAGTATTTATATGTTTCTATCTTTTACCTTTTCATATGAGAAATATATCCGAAACAGTTTACGACACACTATAAACAGAAAACCATCTGTCCAACCCTATAGTGGCGGAATCCTAAAGCCAACGTCGAATAAAGTTTATTTACGAAAAGATGTAAAAAAAAGAGATGTATAAAAAAATTAAATAAACAAAAATCAGGCGGGTCCGCGCGACGGGGCCAAAGGGGGGAGTTTTCATTACCCGTATGGGGGGGCCGAGAGAGAACCACCTTTTCTTTGCTCCCCGCGAATGCATTCAAGGAGCGGGTACCTCCGAGAGACAGCACGCGTGATTAGCTGGGATAGTCCAAACTCGGGTGTCCATATCTCATATATATATATATACCAGGAGGCTCCACGCCTCTTATTGGCGGTTTATACTTTAGTTATCTTATTATCCTTACAACCTACACCACACCTTTCGCCCTCAATAGATGTCGGCTGCTATATAATCATCCACCAACACCACTCATAACCATTGTTATCGGGATTCATGCATATAAAATGTAATATAACGGCTAAAATTTAAATGCCATCAATCATAAATATTAGACAATTATATAATATATACTAAAGAAAGAGTAATATAACTAATCAGGGCTATTAAGTTGAATACTGTCTATAAATCACTATCGATATTGATCATCATATTTATGTTACTCATCGTGCTACTTGGTCTACTCTCCCAAATTTCAACTATCGAGTTGTAGGTGGGGGGGTGTTGTGGGGGGGGTGTTTTTAGCATCAGTGTGATTTTACCATCCTTTTTGTTGTTATCTGCTATCATCGGGCTTGTCGTCTAGGTAAATCTTTTGTTTCAAAGGATGTGAGGAGCAATATAAATTATATATTATATAAGTCCTGCCTTTACGTGTTGGCTTCTCCTGCCCTTGCCTGTTTTTCCTTTTTTTTTTGGTTTTGCAGTTTTTTTCTTTGTTCTTTCTTTTTTTGTTTCTCAACGCCGAAGCAAAGCGGTTGCAGTAGGCGAAGTACGTCGTTGCTTCTCTTGGTGTTTTTTGTGGGCTTTTCTTCTTTTTCGTCTCTCTGTTCTGCATTTTTATCTAGTCCATCTTTTAAGGATGCTGGCGAGGGTGTGCGGCTTTAGCGTAAGGAGTTTCTTACCTTTCTGCTCTTTTTTTATTTTTGATGTTTACTTTATTTGCTTATGGTGCAGTCAATTATATTCTAATTGATTATTTATACATACTAATGCTGTATATCATTTCCAGTGAAATACATATATAAACTTAAATTACAATATTATATATACGAGTTTCATAACTTATATTAATATATTAATATATATTTTCCCGAGAGAGTAGATTGAGGTAGAGCAGAGAGACGAGCTAGAGTATGTAGTAGAGAGAGCAGAGATTGAGGAGAGCACGCAGAGCAATTCCTGTTGCTCTGTTCCGTGTGCGATGACTCGCCTATGTAACAGGAAGGGGAAAGAAGTTGGTCATTTAGAAGTGAATTTGGTTGTTTGACAGGGGTCGTGTGTTTCTATCATTTCCTCTCTGGGGTTTCTTATTTAAACTATTCCTTAATTGTATAGTCGATTCAGACTCTACGTAGATCGTTGTAAGGTGGTGTGGATCATACTATCTCCATAGAGAACTTCTGTAGTTGCTCGTTTTTCTTTTTTTGCTCGGTCTTTTAATTTAGATTAATTTTTCACCTCCAATTATTTCGTCTTATACTGTTAAGGGTTTTTTCCTCTTCCTGATTCTGATATTTTATTTATGTATACTGTCATTTCTTTCTCTTTCTACGTCATTCGCTTAAAGAATTCTACAACGCATAATAGTTTGAGTTCCGAGCGGTGTTTGCCCAGGGAAGACTAAATGGTAAATTGCCGCTAAAGGAACGGTTCTGAAAAATGATGCATAATGTCATAATGAAGATTGAATACGGTAGTCTGGGCTTTAATCATTAGCTTGAATGGCGAGGGAAGGCTTTAGAGACTTGCAGTCTTCTTAACGGCTTACCTGAGAGATGGATTTGATTTTTCCGGAAGGATGAAGAAGAGATTGACCATAGGGTTACGCAGAGTGAAAGAGTATTAAGTACCATTAAATGAACCTGGACTTTGAATTAATCTATATTGACTTAAATTAATTGTTTGAATCAAGTATAAACATTTAAAATATATAAATATAGGTACTATAATTAATATAATGTATGATATATTATTATTATTATATATTATATATATATTATATATATTATATATATATATATGGATATAAGACTTGGGCATTAAATTCTAAGAGGAAAAAAACTGAGATTTTGTAAATGAAGGCGTACGAGATATTTTTGGGATAAAGAGAAAGGGTATTATTAGAAATGTAAAGATAAGAGACCATTTGCTGTAGGTAGAGTATGTCTGGTGGGAAGAGAAATCAAAGGCACTGAGCATGGCATGGGCACAGTAGATGCTTATGAATTAATGATAAAGAGTTCTGGCTAAAATAGGCTTATTATTGTCCGATAGAAATATGCAATATTGGAAGGGAACAACCCGAAATGGAGGTGCTTGATGTAGTAAAGTAGCTGTTAATATAGCAAAGGACATTAGAATAAATGAAGGTAATAGATTGATACATCATAGGATCACTTAGAGAAGCAAAAGCTCCGCCAAGGTTTGCAATTAATTGTAAAAGCTCAAACAATACAATTTCATAATCAAGTGCCTGAAAATTAAGCCAGTTGCTAAGCATTTCAGATGTATTTGCGCTGTAACCATCAACAGACGAGAAGTTGATTACAGTTATGTGTGGAGCGCCGGTCATAAGTTTAATGAATATAATAACATTATTTGATAATTATATATAATTATATATAATATTAATATATTATATATATACTTAATATATATATATATATATATATATATGGAACCGTTGACTACATTTTTGACTAAGTGATTTTGGTTTTTTTTGTTTTTTTTTTATATAATATATCTAGTGATAAATAAATATTCCAATTTAATTAATATTTTTTTTTTTTTTTTTTGAAAATCATAGGGAATACAAGGGTAAACCGCAAACAGATGGCATGGAGTCGTGGGTCTGCATCGGCCTTCGGGGGGACGAATACTAGAGGAGATGACATTTCCCCCTCAGGGGAAGGGTCTCCGGAACGCCAGCTCTTTTGTATTGTTGGGTGTCGCGGGGGGTTCCCCCGTCCTGCCGAATCCCCAGCGGGGTATGAAACGTCCCCTTTTTTTTT
>JABUQX010134091.1:10000-20870 GCA_015478945.1 Trachelipus rathkii
TACATAATACCGCAAGATTCTGCATGCTAATGTTAGCCAACGGGAAGGGTTCATAGGTCCAACTTCTAAAAAGGCCAAATCATCATCTATGTTCCTTGTATTTACACCCCAACAGATGCGATAAGCATAGTACTGGTCAGTCGATAAGTCATCAATGACTTTATTGACAAATTTTGGATTTGGAATTGGCCTAAACTTAGCAACACCCCGTTTGGAAACATGCCATTCAGCGCTGAGACAATGGCTCCAGAAAATTTATCTGGCCCTTTGGTAGTTCCATCAATTCATAAAAATATACCTTTAGGGTAACTCATTTAAGGCAAAATGCAAGTACCCACTGAATGAAACTGCCTAGAAACATTTGCCAAATATTCTAATGGAACCACGAAGAATGACCAGTATGACATTGAGTTCCATCTGCCTTGCTAAGTTCAGTCTTGTTTGAAGCTCTTTCCCTGTAGTGTTTTGGAATAAATCATATATACAGTCTATTTCCCTTGGCGCTTTTTGGTGTGATGTGATCAAGGTAAAAGTCATCTGAAAATAGAAATTTCTAATAACATAGGTACAGAATATTTTATAAATATAGGTAGTTTAGTTTTCATAATTTATAGGTGCTTGATACTTAGTATTACTTACCTGGCTCACCAGTGATGACATAATGCTCTTCCAGCAGTGTTGAAGTGTGATATTTCCCTTTCACAATTCACAAGGGTTACATCTCGCCTGCCATCGAAACCTATTCTTGTGACCTTTTCGAACAGGATTTTTTCTTCTTTCTGCGCTTCTGCTCGCAATTTTTCCCTTTCTCTTCTTAATTTATTTCTGAAAGTTTTTTTTTACAAGTTCACTATATAATTATGGTAATTATAACTAAATAATTGCAGATAGGTATTTAGTAGTAATTTGTATGATAGAAATACTTACTTGTCAATAACATGTTGCATTTTGTCTTTGGTGATAACTCCAAAATCTACCAATGTAGCAGAAGCAATAGCTGCACCAGCTCTATCACTTATTTGATACCTGAAAAAAGAGATTTTTAGTACTATGTATAAGAAAAATAGCTTTCAATAGGAATTTGGTATGAATATATCTCAATGTCTAATGAAGCATTGATTTGTAAGATTTTTTTTTTTTTTTTGCTTTTTGTAACTTTTAATGACAAAACTACTTAAATTACCTGTCACACATTTCAGCAAGCATTCGTAGCCTTGTTCGATTTTGCTCAGAACTTGACATTTCTCCACTATAATCAGGATCTGAATCATTACTAATTGAAAATGACTCAGACATTTCAGCATCTGATTTCTCTATTTCTCCAGATACTTGAGGACTTTCTTCTTCAAGTCCTTGAAAAGAGCAGCTTGCTTTCATCTCAGAAGAATCCAGTTTCCTAGCTTTCTTTGAACTAAGACTTTCTTGAATAACTCTTTTTTTTTTTAATTTGGCTTCAGAAGGTGTTTTAGGAACTAGCTTAGAAGTGCAGTAGCCATGCCAGTTGGTTTTTTGATCCTGAAAATTCTATAAAACACTTTTTATCTTGTTAAATATATATAATTTTAAGTTTCAATTGAGTATTTGAGTAAATGCTTTAAAGCTGGGTCTAAACTTTTGATGTTATACTCACCTCATAAAACTTGTAATCTTCATCTGTCATTTTTAATAGAAACTTCTTTTCAACTTCTAGTTTCTTGTGGTCTTTTTGATGTACATCAAATAGTTGATTTGCCTCTTCTATAAAACCTGCTGCATCTGTTTCATATTTTTTACTAAATTTTCTTTTGTCATAGTGCACAAATTCTAAAAATTTTCAATGTAACTGCTGAGCTTTGTTTTAATTCCATGACAGATATTGGATAAACATTATAATTTACCCATAGATTGAATGGTTCTACGACTAACCTCTCCTGAACACTCTTTCCTATTAGTCTTTAAGTAAAGACATCTTTTCAAGGCACTGCTTTAAAAGTGGAAGTTTTCCAAAAGGAAATTTTTCTAAGGGTTTAAGCATTCATCCACAATGTATTTATTTGATTTATTGCTGTTTCCTTGTAGACATCGCAAATATATTAGAAAATTGTTGAGTATTTATTTAATTATGTATCTGAAAAAACAACCAAATAGATATTAAATGAGTCAATTTTGGGGAAAAAAAGTTCTTGTTTTTTAGTTTTCTGTAAATAACTTTTAAAGATATAAGCGTTGTTTACAAGAAATGTCAAAAAAAAATAAACATTGATTAAAATTAAATTCTGCCTCTTCTGGTGCAAAAGCTATACACATAGAGAACAAATATTAAGCATCTTTATGAAGTATTTTATGTGGAATTATTACATGTAATATAAGCATACATGAAATTCTGAAACAAATTTAATTTTAAGTTTTTTTCATTCTTTTAAGTTATTACCAACATCTAAGATGGGTACCGGCTAAAACCCTACGTATAATCGATTCATCCTTAGCCGTGTTAGTATTGTACATATAAAAATGTAATCTCTCATGTTTCTGTACGAATTCACACAAAAAAAAGCAAGAAAGAAAATATTAAAGAGCTGAAGGAACACTTTACACATTTCTAACTGATAGGTTCGGTATTTCCTACTTAAGAAAGCTATCATATTCCACCCTTATGGCATTTTATATGGACTCCTATAAAATTTCACTAAAGGGAATCAATAATACCAATTTTAAGAACCTATATCTTATTCGGCTTTATTAATACAAACCATATATATATTATAAAACTTGTAGCAAAATATTTGGATTTCTTATATATATTAATTCCTTAATTTCTACAATAATGATACTATATAAGTAAATTCTCATATCATTTTAAGATCACATGGTCAATAATCTATAGTATATATAAAGTCTACTAAGCATCATGATAAGTTTCTAGATAATCAAAAGTTCTCTTTAATACTACTATTTCCAGATTTCCTCACGATGCCAGTTAATTTGCATAATATATTATACATAGTATATATATGATATTTATACTATAGTATACTTATAAATTTTATTATATAATTCTCACAGATGGTCTATCTCTCTATTCATGGTTTTGATAAATAAGAATATATAATAGAATTTATAGATATAAATTCATTATACATTATAGTAATAATAACCATATATATCGAAATCATGTTCAATTTTTAAATAAATTTTCTATAGATCAATTATTAATTAACAAAATGATAATGGAAAATAGTAGGAGAGGTCGAAAAAATTGATGTATAATACTGTAAATTACTAACTAAAACATACAAATTAGGTATAAATAAATAAAATAATGGTTAAATATGAATTGTTACTACCCTACTCACCTCTCTATATTTAAACCATTCCTTCTATCCAGAATAGGTATATGGATATGATACCTTATTTTACTAATTACAGTATTATAAAATAAATTCCAGAGTTATTTATTTCTATATGAATTCACATCATATATAACTCATAAACATTAATTTATACAACACTATAAATGATAAGATAAAGCATAAATAGACTCTTTATTGAGCTAATATATTAATACTTTTTGAATAATATTATACAAGATTTAAAAAATAAAATATACTAATACTTAAATATCAAATTTTTATCCGTAAACAATTTAATTATCATGAGAAAAAGACCTTTACTATAAGTAAGGTAACTATGTACTTAATTAATTTCTTATTAAGCTGCAATAACCTATTTGTCAATTCAAATATGTATATATAAAAATATATAATTAAATAAAACTTTATATATAACAGAGCCTTACCTATTAACATATCCTTATATCATATTATCACACATTTTAATGCAACAAAAGGAAAATATATTAATAATATAACTATAGTTAATTTGGAATTATCCAATAATTCTTCTCAATAATATTACTTATTAGTTTTTATTAATAATTAAATTATTCTATATTTATTACTAAATTTCGATACCTTACCCCTCCTTATTATAATTCTCGTATACCTATATACTTATAAATAATTGTATTTATAAATGAGTTCACTCTTACTTAACCTACCTATTTATATAATTAAAACTAACCATACATTTAATCAAACTTTAGTTAATAAGATACTTATTATTATACTCATAATCAAAATCAATATACCTTACGGATGTTTTGGCGAGCGCTGGAGTTGTAAAAGAAGTACATATGGAATTTATTCTATGTTTCCACATCAAATGATCGATCCCATAAACAAGATATTAAAACATATATTTATTTTTCGAAGGTCGCTTTATTTTTTTTATTACTATTATATTAAGTTAATATTTTAACGTTTCATATCCAGTGGAAACTGGAAATTCTCAAGATTGTAAGGATTAGAAAGTTTTTTTAGTGCAATTCTTTATCAACTGCGCAGGCGTGGTGTGGTTGGATGTTACTAAATATATAATTATTATTTATATATTATATATTATTATTATTATTTATATTATATTATTATTATTATATTATTATTATATTATTATTAATTTTTTATTATTTATATTTTATTATTTATTTTATGATTATTTATTATTATTTAATATTGATAATTTATATATTTTCAACATTTCTCATTATATTTATTTTTATTTATTATTAGTACAAGTATTTTCTCATCTTAAAAGTAATCACTAAGTAGACTTCAAAAATTTTCATTCCTCCTTTTTTTTTACTAATTAGTTACTTGGAGGTCTCGGACCATATGTCCGAGATGAGAGATGAACGTGATAGAGATGAGAGATAAGATGAGAGAGAGAGAGAGAGAGATGTAGATGAGATAGAGAGGAGAGAGATGAGATGTAGATTGAGTATTTGAGATGCTTCTCATTTAAGTCGGCCATAAGTAATAGTTTATTATTGTATTATGAATATTTCCATAAACAGCTTATTATAAGTCGTTCTCCCATATGTCATCCCAAGTCGTTATTGGTGGTTTGAAAAAGAAGAAAACAAAAGTAATTTTATGAGACAAACTATACATTTCTTTTTAAATAAGACCATGGACCATAAGGACAATATAGTGCTAAAAACAAAGAAAATAAAATAATTGATTCAAAATTACAGTAAAAGAAAAAAAAGTAATTTGCTTTTTATATAAAATATAGGTGCGTTTTATGCCATTGAATTCTGTTTCATTCACTTGATGGGTAAAGTCAACAGTATTTACTATTCTATAAAAACTAATAGATGAGCTGCACAGAGAGCCGATATAACGAGTGGAGTGAACCTTATTTATTACTAATACAAAGATCACAGATTCTGAAGAAGTGGAGAAATTTCTGCCGCTTTGTATAAATGAGGAAATACTAGTCTGATACACGTCTTGAGGCCATTAAATGTTGAAAAGAGCAAAGCTGATTGCTTATGATGATCTTGAAGATTAAAATGTTCCTGTTATTTGTGTTCATGAAGTGAAATTTCCAATGCCAGCAGATTGGTATCTGAGAAATGTGTAAGGTGAAAAAGTTAAAATTAGTTGTGATTTAAGTTTATTTTGATAGCTTTGGATACAATAAAAGAAATGTTGCGAAATTGTATCACATGGTTAGAAGGAATTTCTTTCCCCAAGCAAAATATTTAAACCGTTTTATAGAAAATATGAACATATTCTTAAAGAATTTCTTCCCCAGCAAATATTTAACCGTTAAGAAATAGAAATATTCTGGAAAAAGATGCCAAATAGGACCTACATCACCCAAAATAAGAAATCATTAACAAGACACAAATCTATGAAGGACAGACGGACTCTTTTGCTATGTGAAAGAACAAGTGGGGATTTTAGGGTCAATTTACTATTCGTAAAAACCATCATGGTGTTCAAGTAATAACGATATAATAAAGGATGTATGATATTAAAAGTATTATTATTAACAGCTATATCACTATGCACTTAGAGAAGCTAATGCTTATAAAGAACATTGGGTAATTTACCATTTCTACAAAGTGAATATTCATTGAAATATTTTTTAAAGAATACCAAGTTTGAAAGAAATATATTTTGCGAGCAAACTTAAACTATTATCACTGAATATAATGTATTATACTAATATGTATCTGTAGGATACTGCCCACATACTGCACCCCCATTTTAGATACTCAAGCACATATGATATTGATTGTGAATGACCTTGGATTTTCACTAATTGTATAATAATGTATATCCTTTTATCGGTAGTAGACAACCATTACCGCGGTATGCAGCCAAACTATTTTCTCTGATAGATCTAAGTCAACCAATGGTTATCCAAAACAGAGTATGAAACTTAGCACTCTATTGTGAATTAATATCTCTCCTCACACTCCACAAAAAAAAATATATTCCGAAATAAGCGGTATCTTTAATATAACGAACGCGTCACTAGCATACAAGAAATTAAGCACTGATAACCGCGTACTCGTTCTCCTTCTGGAGAGTATATCACGTCTGTTTGTACATCTCCTCATCAATATAGCAGGCGAAACATAACTATCAAACTACACATTGATTGACCTGGTTCACACAATAGTCGACGTAATATTCAGTGAAACCTATTGAATTCAGAGGTATCCTGAGAGAGACATACCTCCATCGAGACGATTTACAAGATAATATAGTATGTCTCATTCTTGAGAAGATGCGATCTTATAGAATCTTTGGTGTAAAGATTGTTAGATATAGCGCACAGTAAGAACGTAGCTATTCTCTCACGTTTAGATCTATGAGAACCGAGGACACTTTTAAGCGAGATATATTCTGAGAGCGAATAGAAAAATAGTGGCCACAGAACTAGCTTTGACAGACTATGCACACGTATGACTACGCAGCTAATACCCGAAGAATTTAAACAACTTCATCGAAAATGAGCAGAGATAATCCAAATAGAAAGAGCGATGTCTTTAAGCAAAGAAAATAATTAACCGTTGACACACATTCTCATTTTCTTTTGACAAGATAACGCAAGAAAGAAACTCTTAATAGTACCTCAATTAAAACACTTATCTTATTCTAAAGTGATATAGATATGAAAATGCTTCAGCAGGAGAGGCATTGTTCATATCTTTCTATGGTGGAAACGCCTTTTATTGACTACCTGAATCACGCTATTTACAATTATATCGTATATGAGACATGCTACAAGCACTGGCGAACATTGCAGAACGGCAATTATCATATTTAGTCGCAACACGAGTTTCCTTCGATTATATGTAATATGACAGACACTTGTATAGAAAGAGGAGACTCTTGAGAAAAAATACTAAACACAACACAAACCCGGAAAAGATGGTTAGATCGAACATCTTCCCTGTATAATAGAAATGTCTTCTTTATGAAATAGGATACGATCTATAGACATAAAGTCGCTACAGATACGATAACACAAAAAAAGAAAACCCACCAAATCCCATTCCTAAAGCAATTTTTAATGAAAGGGGACTCCCCCTAAACAGTAACATCTTTTTCTCTTCTCTTCCCCTCCCCACCACTTTGTGCTGATGCCATCAACTTTCTTCTAATTCCTTAAATACAAAAACGCTAGTGTATTATCATAATTTTATAATATATTTAATCTAATATTTGTCAAGCAATAAGAGTGGCAGAATACTTATGAACATTGTACTCACATTGCCGTGCGTTCACTATAAGTATATAAGATTTAATCTTTAATATACTATTTGTTAACTTCATAATTCTGAAGGATTTGTACCACGGAGAGTTCGAGCGTTGATTAACGAGGATACAACGAACCATTTTAAAAATCCACTGCGCAACTAATTGGATTATCATCTGAGTGATTTCACTGTATATCTATCTATATATACAAATTGAGACAATTATATCCTCTTGTAATGTTTTAATTAACTATATATATTTACCAAATGATAGCCAACATTACTTAAATTTATAGCAATCAATTAACAGATTGACCTCAATTAACCTACTATTGACAATTATCATCAGCATAACTTAAGATAATCAAAACCTCCATAATAGAGATTCGTAGTTTGTTCAATCACAAGTGCATTGTTGTTATCAATCCTATAAGATCACTTTTAATTAACTAACTATATATTCATATATTTCTAATGTTTTTATTACTTATCGTTCAGGAAATAATATAATATTAATATAATTATAGTATTACCCACAACTAACTACCACTAAGTTCGCAATCCGCCTAATTCAAGCACACAAGGCAGTTACCGTATCGACTCCTAATAGTCATATCATATTTGGCACACAGCTATTTCTGTTATGGCGCCGAGGCAACACTGGGTTCAGTGCGTGTGACCTACTTATCGTAGCAACTCCTTCTCACTAAGTATGTTATTTATACAAATACTACATATGGAACTATATGCCCTAACGAATATTATATAAAGTCTTTATATCACCTATATGAAGACATTAAACAAAAACATACAATTCAGAATTATTTCAAGCGTGGAAATCGAATTCCTCCGGATTGGGGTGCAAACAACGACAAGAGTGAAATGAGCGGATAATATATAATTGAATAGCGCTCTTATACAAAGTGTAAGGGGTAAGCCAGTTTGAGGGTACATGGCCGCCTTATATCACTAGCACCTATATCAATATTTTAATTATATAATACTAATAAGCATATATATAATATATATATTTATATATTATATATATATATAAATATATATATATAATTATTATAATATTATTTATTAAATTATATATATTATATAATCATATATATATAATATAAACTCATTTTTATATCTTGAGAATACTTTTTTTCCTGCTGGAAATGTAGGGGAGGGCAATGCCTAACCCTGGCTCCCCTACACTTGTAAAGTCTAAAATATAATACCCCCATTCATAGTTCGTTGTTGCCCAATCCGAGAATCGTAACACGCTTGAGAGGTGATGAATTTGTATGTATTTTTTTAACAAGATATTAAGACTTTAGATACATACATAGCTTCTATTTAAAGCTCTAAATCATAATAGAATTGTCGAATAGATACAGAGAAGTGTTTGATGGGAAGAAAAGTTTGCAAATAGGCGTGGGAGCGAGGTAACTGCTTGTGTGCTTGAATAGCCGATGGAACTAGTGGGGTGGGTAACATATTATTATATTATTTAAGACCAAATAATAAATGAAATATGAATAAGTTTATAATTAAAAGGCTATACCTCCTGATAGCAATAATTCACCTTGTAAAGTGAACAAACTACGAACTCATTTAGGGGTTAGTTCTAGTAATGCTGTGATAATTCAAGTGGTATTGAGGTCAATCCTGTTAATGATGCTAAATTTAGTAATGTTGCTACTTGGAATATAACATGACAAGAGGAAATTGTCATTGATATTAGAAATTACATAAATAGAACCAATAGTAAAGATGAATTAAAGTTTGACTTATCTATTTCCGTTACCGTAACAAAACTAAACAATTACAAATAACATATTTAAGATACTTGAAGAAGGGATATGTGATTGGCACGCATCTGCACAATTCTGGCTTGAGTATTCTAAAATTTATGAATAGAACAGTTTTTTATAAGATTGTCGTGACTTATTTTAGACCTCTATCAAAAGAGGTATATTTGCTCATTTATCGTAAAATCATTTAGAAAATATAAAGACATGCATTCACGTGCTAAAACCCATGTAAATTCAGAATGTCATAAAGATGCCTCAGTAGCAGCAAAGAATTTCAAACGAATAATTTTAAATAAGCGTGTTAGTGCAACTGAACAACTGCCTGCTGCTGAGCACTTATTTTTTCAAAAAATAGGCAAAAATTGGTATCTATAATTTCTACGTTAATATTTTGTGGCACCCATGATATCGCTATTCGAGGTAGCATTGCAGATAACGGTAATTTTTCCGATTTGCTTAAATTCTGAGTAGAAACTGGAGATGTCGTTCTTGTGGGACAATACAAATCACATATGATTCAGAATGAACTTATATTTATTTGTGGAAAGTTGATATGTAATCAAGATGTGAATGAAGTGAACAATTGTGAATATTTTCCCTATTAGCAGACGGAGACAACAGGACGTTCCCGCCGGACGAAAAGGCTTATCGACTGGTCGTTCGCTTCGTTGATAGGATCTCAATGTACGTGAATAATTTCTAGGGCTTTACTACCTCTTGAAAAACTGACAGCTGAAAATATAGCAAGAGCTATATTAGATCTAATATGTACTATATATATAATATTATATATAGTATATTATATATATAAGATATATAGTTTATATGATATATATATATATATATATATATATTAGTATATCCTAATATATATATATACTATATATATATATATATATTATATATATATAAGTATATAATATATTTATAGTATTGCATTCAAATATAACATAGATATAATATATATATATGAGTAAACTTTGTTCGGACTGGGTTTGATTCAAAAGTTACTAGAGAGATCAGTTACCCTAAGACAATTTTTGTTGTTGTTCCCATCGTTTAAATTTAAGCTGAATTAAACGTTGTCTGGAACGGTAAAAACAATTTAAAAATTATCTTCGTGAAAGTACGATCACACAGAAATTTGGCCAGCAAAAATATACCGATAGAGTTAAAATTATGCAGTCTCCTTTTTTAAAGGAATTTTAAAAATCTAAGAATTTATTTGAGATTTTCATTTAATCGTGCCGTATCCAAAAGATTCCCAGCCTTAGGGACATTAAAAAGATTTGATGAGTTGCTTCAGAGTTACGCCATTTATACCTTACCATGATTCTTCATTTTATCTCTGAGTATCAAATTTTCGGAGCGTAATATAACATCTACCCTTCTTTGCATTTTGAACACAGTTAAAATAAGAAAATTAACCAAATCAGAATATTAAAAAAAATTTGAACCCATTATA
>JABUQX010134092.1:0-7500 GCA_015478945.1 Trachelipus rathkii
AAAAGGTGGTGTTAAGATTGGTGTGGAAGATCGGAATGTATTAGGGTCTCTTATGATTAGTTTGCTACCAGATCGTTAGAAGTAGATGATTCGGCATTCCCTAAATAGTATGAGAGGACTCTACCAGATCCTTGTGGTGTCATTAGAAATCAGCTTATTGGTCCACATGTGCTTGGACTAAAAATAGAGAGATATACAACAGTATCGTGAGAGGTGGTAGAGAATATTCAAGAAGAAGGGAAAATTGTTTGTTAGGAGATACAGTAGAGAAGAACAGATTATTGTAATTAGAAGGAGAAAAGATTATTGAGCCCAAGCATCGAAGTTAGGAGATTGGAGATTCGAGATTCTCTTAATGGAGTTTAAGCTGTTTACATAGGCAAACACTCAGGACTTCAGAGGCGGAATTATGAATAAAGTTTATGTTAGAATAATTATACAGAGTGTTAGAGGTGAATTTGCTTAGCATCTAGTCATCAGACAAGGAGCAAGAGGTGGGGTTAGAGTTGATAGATGATATACAACAGACGGACTATTAAGATTTTAAGCGGGATGTTGGTAAGTTAATAGAAAGCCCGCGTCTTATGTCAAATGTGCACTTTACACACACACACAACCCTTACACAAAAAAACTAAACAAGAAGTCGGGATAAAATCTTGATAAAATATTTTCGTAGAACCTGAACTAAAATTATAAAAAAAATATACTCTATACACTAAAACGAAACTTAATCCTAAAACATTTCTACACTTATAATTCTATTAAAACACAAGCTAAAGAAGAAAGAAAAAAATGAAAAAACTAAATCCGTAACTTAAAATTTAAAGTCTCACTATTATTTACATAAACTCATTACATAATAGACGACTAACTACAACTGCACCACTTCTAAATTTATTAAACCTACAAAGAAAAAGAATTAAAACTATCCCATGTTATTTTAACTCCAACTTTTAATATCGGCGAAACGAATAATAATTAGTTCGGTGATTTTAATAAAACTTTCAATTAAAACAATGAGATTGAAAATAAAAATGACACTCTTTCACCTATATAAGAATTAATAAATAATAAAGCATAATAAGCTAAGATAAAAAACTTTCGACTGGGAGCATATTTCAGCAGTCCATCAAGATTAAAACACTATACATATAGTAAATAATATATATATATATTATTATATACTATATATGTATATATAATATTATATATTATAATTATATATTATATATTAATATATATATTATATGATTATATATATCTATATATTATTATAAGTACATTTATAATGCTTCATTAACAGACAGGTAAGATCAAGATGAACAAGATACAAAAATTCATTAAATGCAATGAGCTTAAGAAAATATATCAATCACTCGAGATTTAGCTTTAAAAATATTAATTTTTTTCTTAAATCTATGTAAACTGACGAAACTTAATATAACTTAAGGTTTTTTAATAACTCACTTAGTAATTTATTTTTATATTTATAATTTATTTAACTTTGCATTCTTTTAAAACACGACTTCTACAAAGCAGCTATGATTCATCTTGATAAAAGGTGTTTGTAAATAAAGATATGGAATTTATATTACGTAAAGCAAATATATCGACATGAGTAATTATGTATACTAGAAATTATAGAGATATATATTTTATAATAATATATTATTAAGTTTTAATATCTATAATATATATATATTAATATATATATCTTTAATTTATATATATATAATCTTGTACTACCATTGAGAGGGTGAAAGAGTGAATTGTAGAGGGGTTGGAGGAAATGAGTTTGGGGGGTAAAATTAAGGTAAAGGATATTCAGGGATTTTATAAGAATCGAATTAGCATGTGGATGGTGAGAGTGTTTAGGAGGGGAAAGTGAATGTTGGGGTGCAGAGGAATGAGGCAGGGGTTTGTGTATGTGACCGTGGTATGTGTCGACTTTTGTTTATAGGCGAGTGTTGCAGAGGAATGGTCGAGGGAGGGGAGGGAGGGTGGAATTGACAGAATGAAAGTGATAGACAGGGAATGAACATGATACTACGTTGCGGATGAATACTGTCTAGATGTGGGCGAAGAGGCGAAGGGTTGAGGATATTTTTGGTGACGTGAGTTTGGAAGAATTGCGGACAAAGGGGCTTAAAATAATCTGGAAGAGTAAGGATGTTAAATGCAGAAAGTTTCTGAAAGTTGAAGGGGGGGAGGGTTAGAGGTCGGAGATGGGTGGGTGTAATTCGTGGAAGAGTAAAGATTTTAAGATAGTTTTAGGGATGATTTGGGTAAGGGGGGAAGGGATGGAGGAGGGAGTAGACATAAGAGTAGGTGAGGAAGTTGAATGGAGCGTAATGGTGGTTGAGAGAAAGTATGGAGGGGGGGATTTATACAGAAGTTTAGATAGTAGCCTTTGACAAATTTTGTTTTTTTTGTGTAGCGGTGTTGTATTGGGTGCTGAAATCGTGGGGGTTGTGCCAGGCTCAGGAAAAGTTTGGAAGTAGATGTTTGAGATGAGGGTTGAGAGCGTCGTTTGTGGGATAGTATAAGGAGAGATGGATAGGGTGGTAGGGAAGAATGTGAGTGGAGGAATGGGTTTGTGGGAAGAGCGGAGAAGGGAATGTTAAGGGTATGGGCATCTAGTGAAAATGGAGGAACAGAGAGTGGTTAGGAGAGTATGGGAGGCGGAGGGGATAGAAAGGAGAGGAAGGGGGAGACAAAGAAGATTGTTAGGCATTAATGAGTTAAAGGGAGGTGAGGGAGGAAGAAGGGTAGGGTGTTGGCGAGGGTAGAGTGGGGTGGAGGAGGTGGTGAGGGCGTAGATGAGGGGGGTTGTAGGTGGGAGAGGCTGTACGTACATCCCCCGCTCAAGAGGGAAAAAAGTGTAAGCATAATTAATAATAAATAAATAAATAATAATATAATAATAATATCTATTAATATAATAATATAAATTTATATAGCATATATAATTATTACTTATATATATATTTATGTATATAGTTATATTATATAATATGTAGTATAATTATATATGTTATTATACTATAATAATATATCTATATATATTATATAAATAGTAGGGTATATATATTATAATATAATATATAGCTATATAATATTATATTATATTATATTATATTATATATATATGTATATAATATATATATATATATATATTTACTATATACTATATGTATATATTAATATATATTGTATATGTATATATAGTATTTATATAAAACATTATTTTATTAAAAGTTATTTTCATATAAGTAATTATATAATTGTGGTGGTTATTTTATTCGTTTGATTCCCTTTATTTTCTGATAGTTTCTAAGTTAAAAATCTAAGTTCTGAGAAGTTAGTTATTAGATTTTTTTAAAATTATAGTTTGTGGCAAGCTTCTAGCATAATTCAAGAAGCTTGCAGACTAAAGAATTTTCTTAAAACTTAACTTAACATTACCTTTTCTGGAACTTGGAAATTTTTTTTGAACTAGAAATTTTTTTAAGATATAAAAAGATTAAAAATAATGTTTTTCCATATATAATAGTATTACTAATAATTATAATTATATATATAGTATAATTATATATTATATATATATATATTATATATAATAATAAAATTATGTATATATATATATATTATATATATATATATTGTATATATGTTACTATATAATATATATATATATATTATAATATATAATATATATATGATATATATATATATAATATATATAGTATATATAATAATATATGTATTATATATATACGTATATATAATATATAATATAATCTATTATTATTATATATTATATTATATATATATTTAATATGTTACAAATAATTTTGTTCTATTTGAACACAAGATGTTCAGATTACATAATGTTAGTTAAAATAACATGGAATTTTGTGTAAATACTTCCAATTTTTATTTTGCACAAAATGGTATATACGTATTACTCCTTCTGATTTTCTAAATATATTATTATATTCTTTCTTTCTTTCTTATTTTAGCATAACTATTATTATGAAACTTTCTTGAAGTAGGAAAGAAATTATTAGTATATATTTATAATTATTAATAATTATAATTATTATCTATTTTTAGGATTAATATTATATTAGTTATTATTATTAATTATTATTATTATTATTATTATTTATTATGTATTACTTATTATGTATTATTATTAATTATTATTATTATATTATTATTATTATTTTATATATTATTATTATTATTATTTTATTATTAATATCAATATTTAATATTAATATTAATATTAATTAATATTAATATGTAATATTAATATATATTATATTAATATTATATTATATTAAAATATTAATATTAATATTAATATTGCTATAATATTATATTAATTCATATATTAATGTAGATGCATTTTTGATACGGCCAGGATTATATTATTAGTAGAATCGAAAAAGGCTAAAACCAACTGAGGTAAACTTTAAAAATACATTTTTTATGAACAATCGGCGTTGGCACATATATGTATTATTATTATAGTTATTATTATTATTATTATTATTATATTTATTATTATTATTCTGTATTATTATTAATTATTTTATTATTATATGTCTTATCATATATTTTATTATTGATTCTTTATTTTATTATTATTATTATTATTATTATTATTTATATTATTATTATTATTATTGATTATTATAATTATTATTTTTTTACATTATTATTTATTATTATTATTATTATTATTATTATTTTATTATTATTATTCTATTATTATTATATTTTATTTTAATATTATGTATATGTTATTATTATTATATTAGTTATTATTAATTATTATTATTTTGTTATATTTATTATATATTATATTATTAATTATTATTATTATAATTATTATTATATTATTATTAGGTATTATTATTAATTATTAATTAATTTTATTCTTATATTTTATTATTATATAAGTTATTGATAATTATATATTCATTATTTTGATTATTATCATTATATATATGATTATATATTGTTAAAAAATAATAGTAATATTAAATATATATAATTGAATTATTATAATAATAGTATGTATTATGTATTATATATATATATATATATATATTTATAGTATATATATAATATTATATATATATTATATATTAATATTATATATATTAAAATATTAATATATATATAATATCTAATATATAGTATATATAGTATATATATATAATACTATATAGTATATTATATAATCTTACGTATATAATATATTTATAATATATATTAGCTTTATATAACATACAAAGAACATATAACTAATGTAAGTTTTGGTTTTAGTATATATATGTATAGGTATATTAATTATATATATAATATAGTAATATTTATATATATATATATAATATTATAATGTGGAATAATTATATAATACTATAATAATATAATATATATATAATATATAGATAATATAATATATATATTATAATTTATATAATATAATCTTTTTACACTCGAGAAAGGTACGAGATCTTTTTTTTCTTTTTTTTTTATGTATAAAGATTGTAAAATACATAAGAAAATATCTAAAAAAGTATACCTAATAAAAAATTAATATGTCATTACTCGCAGGGGTTAATATTTTAATAATAAGCACTATAACGAGTTGTTTCACATAGTAAAAACTTATGAATATATTCCTGTTATAAATTGTGAACGGAACAAGTGTATATTAAAATTGTTCAGTATGATTTTTTTTATACAAAATTCAAACAAGAATTAAAATTTGTCAAAATATTGATATTGGATAATTTACACAGGAAGTTAAAGATTCTTAATGAAAATGTAGATATTAATGTTAACACAAAACACAGTAAAAAATTATAACTAATTATTTAATATATATATATATCTATATTATATGATAATATATATATTATATAATAAATTATTTTATCCTTTATTATTTTAAGGGGATATATATAAATATATTTTATCTTTATATATATTAACTAGATATATTAAATATATTCTATATAATTATTCTAAATGAGATATATATTATATATTATATATATATATATTAATATTTATATAATATATATATATACGTATTATATATATATTATTTCATATATATATATATATATATTTATTATATATCAATTATAATATATATTATTATATATATATTTACTCTATATTATATATTATTATAATTATGTAATATATACTATATCTATACTCTTAATAGTATATAATATAACATAAATTTTAAATAAATATATATAGATATATATATATATATATATATCTAATATATATCTATATAATAATATATTATATAATATATATGTAATATTTATATATATTTATATTATATATTAATATATCAATATATATATATCTATATTTAAATGTTTTCGCTTGAGTTCATTTAATTTTGAAATTTTTTCTGATGGAATAAAATTTATTAATTTGATTTCTAAAGAAATTTGCAAAAATTCTTTATCCCTATAATTTATTTCTTTTCGCAGTTTTTTTGTTATACTTGTTCCAAAATATAACGTCTAGCTTAATTTACAAAAGCCTACATGACAACCCTATATTGAACAAATCTGAAACAGAAATGGCCAGTGTTGCAGCTTTTTATTTTTCGCTAAGTAATGTGGTATTTACGCTACATTAGACATAACTGAGGTGGCAGGAAAATAAAACTAAAATAAAAAAAAAAAAACAATTACATCTTTGGAATCAGCGTAAATTGTGCCAAAAGAATTACGGAAAATGAAGCAAAAGATGACGGCAGGGAATATTCACGGTTGGCTTTCGGACTTGGAAAGAGAGGAACAAACAAAAAGCTTGCGTGACAGTACACACAGAATTCCTGCACCACAATTAATATCTAGTAAATAAAGAAGGAAAAAAGATAAGGCAGGGACTTCATTTACAGATGTGGTGGAAGAAGAGGTACCAAGGAGAGAGAGACAGAGCCTTGGATTCCAGTAGCACTCAACCAAAGTCATAGCGACACAAAGAACAATAGTAAGAAGACGAAAGAACCAATAAGACAGGGATCCACAGAAAGCAATGTGGCTGGAAAAAGAGATTACAAAGAGAGAGAGCCTGAGTTACAGTAGTAGCAAAGATGCACAATTCATCGGCGACACAAAGCCATTAGTAAGGAAAAAGAAGAAGAAAATGATGAAAAAAGAGGATTCCACAGAACAGATGTGGGTGGAAAGAAAGAGATACCACAAGTCAGATACTTGATTCACCAGTATACGAAGGTGCTCATCTGCGACAATGAAGGGTCTCACTTAAGGGAAGGAAGAACAGATGAAGCAGGGATTCCCATAACATATACGCTGGAAGAAGAGGTATACAAAGAGAAGACTTGATTCACAGTATTAAGCATATTATAGGCGACAATAGAAGCTATAGTATACGATTGTGATGCGGTTTGGCGAGATGGCGAGGATAATTCTCGGCACTTGGTT
>JABUQX010134093.1:12500-20000 GCA_015478945.1 Trachelipus rathkii
ATATATATATATATATATATATATATATATATATATATATATATATATATATATATATATATATATATATATATTGATGAACATCAGGTGATGAAAGTACTCCATTCGACATTTCTTCTTTATTTTAACATATTGGAAATATACGAATAGGTTCTAAAAATATAAAAATATAACAAACTATAAATATATAAAAGTACAAATACTAAATGCTAAAAAATAAACATAATAGTTATACAAAATTATCCATAAAAATGCATAGAAATTGTTATTCCTGTTAATAAGTGTTCAATAAAAAATTATCAGTATTTTTTGGACTTTTTATTTATTTTTGTCCTTTTTAGCTTTTGGTTTGAAAACTCATAGATGTTACTTATTTATATTAATACCACATTCACACCAACTATATTAATACCTATAAATATAACTATTACCTTCTAATTACTGATGTTTTTGGATGTCAGAATGGCTGAGATTAGGGTGGTGGCTTATATTACTCAATTTGTGGGGCTGCTGATCAATAAAGTTGCTTGAAGATGGCTCTATTAGCTGAAAATTCCTTTTTTGTTTCTTCTGGTTGAATTTTAGCTTGCATAGAGTTTCTTTGTTGTCCTCAGGTTTCTTCTATAGCTTCTTTATTCATATACTAGATGATTGAAGAATTCAATTGCTAGTTATTCCACCTTAATAGTTTCTTCTTTGTGAAATTAATAAGCTCTTGATGAATAGATGGTACTAAGTGTTTCTTCAATTTCTTCCTAATGTTGATTGAAGTTCAAATTCTGTACTTTGCTTTTATTTTCTCAATTTACATTTGGCAAAGTCAGTTTTGTTGCTTCAGTAGCTTGTTTGAGTTTCTGCAATAGCTTATATTTGCTTGCAGTATCTTCTAATTATCAGGTTTTTCTTATGTATTGGGCTTTCTTTAGCTTTTATTCTAATTGCAAGCCCTTAATCTTGCCCCACCTTGTATTCTGCATTTGTCATCAATTTTTTCTGTTTTGCAATCAATTTTTGCTTTTCTCTTTTCTAATATTTTGGTCATTTTTTGTAACCATAGTTGATGCTCACATAGTACACATTAGTAATGAATTTTCTGTATTCCTTATATTAATTTTTTTTTTGTTTCCTTTTTTCTTATATTTTAATGCAAAATATAACATATTCCCCCTTTTGCTAAGAATATTAAGTTTTCTTGTTATTCTTAGTTTCCTTAGAGTTTACAATTCTGTTGTCTTCTTGTTATAATCCTGCACTTTCTCTCAGCAAGATTAATTTTGTTATTGGTCTTTTCAAAATTGTTGTATTTAAAGTATTCTTGTCTTTATTTATTTTCACATCTACTATTCTCACTCTGTTTGAGTCATCTTTGTAAACCTTTACTACTTTTCCTAAATTCCACATATTTCTTGGTTTGAAGTCATCTATTAAAAGGACTAAATCTCCCACTTGGTGTGATTCTTTTTCTGCTAACCATTTACTTCTTTTTTGCAATAAAGGGACATATTCTTTGATCCATCTTTTCCAAAACAAATCAGCAAGATACTGAACTTGTTTCCATCTTTTATATAAGTAGCAATCTTTGTCCTGAAATAATCCTGGAGGAAAAGTTATATTACCTTTAAGAGTTAGTAGATGATTTGGTGTCAAAGCTTCTAAGTTTTCTAAATCATTTGAAAATTCTGTTATTGGTCTATTATTTATAATGAATTCTATCTCACAGAACAAAGTGTTCAAGTTATCATCTGTCAACCTTATTGGCTGTTCTAAGAGTGAAGCTTGTAATATATTTCTTACAGTTCTAATATGTCTCTCAAAATGACCTCCTTTATGAGAACTATGAGGTGGTTGGAATATCCACTGTATTTCTTTTTGCTCAAAAAATTTATTTACTTGCTTATTATTCCAAATTTTAACTTGTCCTTTTAATTCTTTGTTAGCTTTCACAAAGTTCAATCCATTATCTGATCGGATCAATTTCACATTACCTCTACGGCTGATAAATCTTCTTAGAGCATTGATAAAAGCATCAGTATCTAATGAATATAACATCTCTAAATGTATGGCT
Organism: Trachelipus rathkii; assembly: GCA_015478945.1. Classification (NCBI taxonomy): domain Eukaryota; kingdom Metazoa; phylum Arthropoda; class Malacostraca; order Isopoda; family Trachelipodidae; genus Trachelipus; species Trachelipus rathkii. The sequence continues at coordinate 14,566 of JABUQX010134093.1, forward strand.
CTGCTACTTAAACATGAGAATATCAATCCATATCTTTTTTCTCTTACTTTCCCCCTTCCCCTCACTATAAGAAAAGGGCCAAAGGCATCTATACCAATACTTGTAAATGGTGGTACATCACATTTTAATCTATCTTTCGGCAAATCTCCCATCAACTGCTGAGTTGGCCTTGTATGGAGCTTTCTGCATATAATGCAATCTTTTAGGATCTTCTTAATACTTCTACTTGCTCCAATGATATAGTACTTTTCTCTTAAAGCATTTAAAACTGTTTGTTTTCCTAAATGTCCATTAATTCTATGGTAATGTCTCATTATTAGCATTGTAACATGACTATTTGGCAAGATAATTGGATGTTTAAAATCATATGATACATCATTCAGATTTTTATTCCTCCCACCTACTCTTAATATTCCATTATCATCTATAAATGGTAGGAATTTTGCCAAAATGTGCCTTTTTGGCAAGGCCTCTTTCTTTTTTATTTTGTATTGTATATCATGAAATTCTTTATTTTGTACATATTTGTAAATAGCCTTTTCTGCATTTTTTAATTCTGTGATTGTCATAGCACCTTTATTCCAGGTTTTTTTATGCAAATTTTCTTTAACTCTTAAAATCCATGCTACTTTTGTTTTTAATTTCATCCAATCTGAGACAGAATGTATGAGCTTGTCTGTTGAGCTTTCTTGGAGTTGTATGGCCATCACTGGTTTACTTTTTATAATTTCATCATTTTCATCATCTAATTTATTTTCTTTATTTTGCTCAGGCCATTGAGCTTTGTCTTTGTACAAAAATTCTGGACCAGTGCTCCATAGTTTATTGTTCAAAAACTCATTAACAGATATCCCTTTACTTGCTATATCTGCAATATTTAGCTTGCCTGGTACATAATTCCATTGGCTTATATCTGTTTGTGATCTAATATAATTAACTCTATTATGTACAAATCTTTTGAATCTTTTTGATTCATTTTTAATATATTGTAATACAATTTCACTATCTATCCAAAAATACTCTGTTTATTTTCATATCTAATTCATTTTTTAAAATTTGATGTATGTTGACAGCTAATTTGGCTGCACTCAATTCTATTCTTGGTATAGTTAACATCAAATTTTTATTTAATGGTATCAATCTTGTTTTAGATAACACCAATGAACAATATATTTCATTATTCTCTCCAATGAACCTTATATATGCTACTGCAGCATATGCAATTTGTGAACCATCTGAAAAATAATGTAATTCTACCCTTTTATACTTTAAACAATTTGGATTGTATGGCCTAGGAACTTGAAAATCATTTAGCTTATTAACATCACTTAGCCATTTTATGTAACTTTTTTTTATATCTAATGGAATTTCATCATCCCAGTTAACTTTTCTATCGCATAAATTTTGAAATATTTTTTTGGCTACTAGTAGTACTGGACTAATAAAACCCAGTGGATCGTATATGGAAAAAATGCAACTGAGTATGCTTCTTTTTGTCAAATTTTTATTTTGTATATCTACCCTAGCTTTCATTAAATCTATTTCTGGGTCCCAACTTAAGCCTAATACCTTTTGTGAAGGTAATTCATCTAAGGATAAGTTTATTTCTTTAAAATCTTTACTTAAGTCTTGTTTATCAATATTTTCTAAAAATTTCTTTGAATTACTAGCTACTTGATGCAGATTAAAACCACTAATTTTTAAAATTTCTTTAACTTCTTTATAAACTGCTATAGCCTCATTTTCTGATTTCACAGACTTTAAACAATCATCAACATAGAAATTTCTAAGTATGGTATCTTTGGCTAGATTACTGAATTTTTCTGCTTCAATTACATTTGTAGTTTGCTTCAAGACATAATTTGCAATTGAAGGTGAGCTTACACTACCAAATATATGAACTTTAACTCTATATTCTTCTGGAGTTTTATTTAAATTACCATCAGGAAACCATAGGAAGCGCTGATAATCTTTATCTTTGTCAAGTACCTGTATTTGATAAAACATCTTCTCTATATCTGCTATGAAAGCATATTTCTCTTTTCTGAACCTTAAAAGGATGCCTTGTAGGTTAGAAATATAGTCTGGCCCTGTGAGTAAACTATTATTTAAAGAAATACCATTGTATGGTAAAGCTGCATTAAATACTACTCTCATTTTTTTCTTTTGTTGATGGATTACACTATGGTGTGTTAAATAGAATCTGTCATTGTTTAATAATTCATGTTTCTCAATCTTTTCTGCAAAATTTAGTTTTAACATTTCATTTATGCTATCACTATACTGTACAAAATATTCTTGGTCTTTTAAAAATTTACTTTTTAATGAGAACAGTCTTGCTAATGCTTGATTTTTGTTATTAGGAAAATGCTGATTTTCTTTTTTAAATGGTAAACCAACTTGAAATTTACCTGTAATTGTTCTTTGTAATGTATTTTCAACCTTATTCTTCCACTTCAAATCTTCTACACTTTCACAGACTTGCTCAGGATTCTTTTCAGAAAACTCTCTTGAGCAATATTTTTCAAGCAAATTATCATCTTCTTGTTGTATTTGGGTCTTATGACATCTTAAACTCATGAAAGCTGGTATACCATCTGGTGTCGAACCTTGTAAAGCCCATCCAAATGAATATTTAACTGCAAAGGGATAATTATAATGACCTTCTACTACTTCTATAGGTTTTAACAATTTACTCTGGTTCATTCCTATTAATAATCCAATTTTTGATTCTATGAAATTGAAGGGCACATGATTCAAGTATTCTAATCCATTTATATCTTTGATAGATGGACTTTCTTCCATTTTAAAGGGCCATTTTTCTTTGCAGTATATATTATTTATGGTTTCAGATTTCCTCATCTCAATATCATAGATTTCTAGATTATTTAAAATATATGTTTTTATTTTATGTTGTCCATACATGGTAGTAATATCTATATCTTTCTGAGGTTTCATATATGACATACCTAGTTCTGCAGCTAAATTTAAATCCATAAAGCATGCTGAAGAATATGTATCTAGACCCATGTATGTCTTAATCACTTTATCTTTACCTTTAAGCTTTATTTTAACTGGCACTGCAGGATAAAATAGCTTTTTATTACTTACTTTTGTCTGAAAGGTTTTTGTTTCATTACTTCCTGATTCTTTTGACTCTACTTTTTTATCTTTATCCTCTAAATTCACAGTGAGTGCTGCTGGTGAGATATTTGAGCCATCTTGCTCTTTCTTTGTTAAATTGGTACTATCTTTTTCTCTATGCAGGATTGTTAAATGTTGCTTATTACATTTTTCACATTTTTCTGGTCTTTTACAATTACTACTAAAATGATTTGATCTGAGGCACTTAAAGCATAATTTATTGTCTTTAATGAACTTTGTTATTTCATCTTGGCTTTGTTTTTCTAGAATTTTACATTTAATTATACTATGATTGTCTTTTTTACAAAAATTGCAAAACTGCGATTTATTATTATTATTATTACTACTACTACTATTATTACTATTACCATAATTCTTTTTATTGTCATTATTATTATTCCATTTATTATTATTATTATTATTATTATTATTATTATTATTATTATTATTATTATTATTATTATTATTATTATTATTATTATTATTATTATTATTATTTCTATGGTCATTATTATTTTCTTTTGTATAAAGTGACTTACCTTTTTCACTTTGTAATTTGGCTTGTTTGGGTTTTGTACCAATGCCAAGTTCTCCAAATAGAGGTGTATTCATGATCCTTGCTTCTTTTTCAACAAACTTTGTAAATGTACTAAAGTTTACCTTTTTATTTTCTTCATACATACTATCAACTTTATATCTCCACTTATCACGTTGTTTGTAGGGAAGTTTTTTAACTATTCTATAAATAGCACCAGTAGAATTCAATTCATTCAATGGAGTAATATTTCCATTGCATTATTGATAGAGTCTAAAAACAAAGAAAAATCTGCCATAGCTTCACTATCTTCATTCTTAATTTCATTCCAGTCTTCTAGCTTTTTTAGGTATGTATTAGCAATAACTTGTTCATTTCCATAATGTTTCTCGAGTTTTTCTACTGCCTTTTTATAACTTATATTTTCATCCAAATGCATACAACTTCTTACTATATTTTCTGCTTTACCTTCTGTATACTTAATTAAATAAGAAAGTTTGTTCATTTCATTTTCACATTTTCCTTCTATATTGGTTTTAAAAACTAGCATAAAATCTTTAAATTTAGTTGGATCCTTTCCATTAAATATTTCAGGCTCACATGTTGGAAGAGGATTATTAATAGGCCTACTCACTTCTAATTTTTGTTTTAAAATTTCTACTAATTTAGATTCCAAATTATTATTTTCACCTATACTTTTTATTTTAGTTTCTGAAAAATTTGTATTTTCATTTTCATTTTTTACAGAAGTATCGCTAATACTGAAAATTGGACTTTCTAATTTTTGTTCAATTTTTATAAGACTCTGCTCTAAATTTTTTATATGACTTCTGTGTTGGTACAAATCCAAACTTTCTAGTTCCCTTTTTTTTGCCAAGTATTGTTCATGCTCTTGTAATTTTATTTTACTTTTTTCAATGTCAAGTAACAAAGATTGGGCTATTGCACTTTTTGAACTAGCTACACTTGCTTTACTCACTTTACTTGATACATTACTAGCACTGTCTTGTGGCATAATCCTTGGCTCATATTTACTCATATATTTTGAAATATCACTTTTTAACTCATAATATGGCTTTAGTTTTAATGTAAGCCACTGCTGTATTTTATCTGCCTCTACAGATTCTGAAATTAATTCACTACAAGAATTTTTTAATGATTCTACTTTTGCATCTAATGTTAATTCATCGGCTTTTATTTCATAACTTAAATCTAAGTTGTTTAAGAAAGAATGCCATAATTTACCTTTAATTGTATTTATTTTTTTTGTTATGGCAGCTAGTTTTCCTGAAGGAACCTTAAAACCTCCTTCAGTTGTTTCAGTTTCATCGATATCGATATCGATATCGCTCATTTTTTTTTTTTTTTTTTTAAACTATCAATAAAAACTATTAAAACTATTGAAAAACTAAATATTTATCGAACTCATTCACTCAAAAAGGAAGGATGTTATTTTTTAACACAATTTATATATACAGATAAATTTTTATATTTCGTATATGAAAGTTTACCTGTATATATTTTTTATTTATTTTATTATTTTTATTTTTGCTATGCTTATTTATACTTATTGTCAATCGGATGACGATCATTCCTCACATCTGAGTGACAGCTTTGTGTTCTTCATCCAAGCTTCTAATTAGAAGAACTATGATAAACATCAGGTGATGAAAGTACTCCATTCGACATTTCTTCTTTATTTTAACATATTGGAAATATACGAATAGGTTCTAAAAATATAAAAATATAACAAACT
>JABUQX010134093.1:22500-23894 GCA_015478945.1 Trachelipus rathkii
GAATCGGGCAAACCTTCCCATATGTTGAGGGAGCAATACTTCCAGGTGATAGCGTTTTCTGGGTGCCTCTATGCCTGCGTCTGGTGTTCCTTAGTACCTTGTGTGGCCTTCCCCGACCCGAATGACATCTTCACAACGTTGATGCATGCTGGAGATGATGTCATGTGTGGCATCCTTTGGCAGCTCCTCTCATAAGCGTACAACCATCTGCCGCAGTTCAATAAGACTTTGTGGCGGGAGCTCTAGTCGTCGCAGCCTCCTTTTCAGAATGTCCCAGACATGTTCAATCGGGTCCGGACTGTAGGAGGGCCAGTCTAACGTTCGAATCCGGGCCGTCTGGAGGTAGTCGGCAACACACCTTGCAGCGTGTAGCCAGGCATTTTCCTGCAGCAGGTCAAAGGTGTAACCGACGTAGGGGGCAAATGGTAGCATGTATGGCTCCAGAATGTCTGTGATGTATCATGGTACTCTTTGGGACCCCCCATCGAACACGTGTAACTCCGTATGCGCCGGGTACGATATTCCTCCCTACACCATTACCAATTTACACCACAAGGTAGTATCTGGTGAATAATATATGCCGCGAATCGCCCATTATGTTGCTGGCAGACTCTGGAACGATTATTGGAGCTGTACAGACTGAAGCGGAGCTCGCCTGTAAAGAGAACATATGACCAATCCTCCTGCCGCCAATGCAGATGTTGGCAAGCAAAACGCAACCTGATTTTTTGCAAGGTGTCGGCGAATAGTATCCGTACTCATACAGGTACCATGCACAACCTGTAACTGGGTCTGATGGTCAAGTGGAGTGTCATGGTGATCACGTCATGCCATCAGCCGTAGATGTCTGTCTTTGACCGCCGTTTTGCAAATCGGCTGCTTTGGCTGGGCCGCTTGAAGTGGTAATGCGTCACTTCGTACCTCTGTATCACTCTTGCCATGATGGTATGAACCACCCCGAATCTTCTGGCCAGTTTGTATTGGCCGTACCCCTCTGCTTACAGTGTGGTGATTGCGACACCTACATCACGTGTCAAGTGACGCCGATCCATTTTTATAGCACTTGCACAAAGGTTAACGGTGGAACAGTCTTGATTGGAGGCCACCGTACCTTTGACGTAACCTATTCAGACATGGGACGTAGCGATTTGAGTGGTTCGACCTTTTTCCGTATAGCGTCGATATCGCACCACAGGATCACCTACTACTGCTAACCTGCAATGTGTTTGGTAGGTACTGGCACAAACTTAACAACACTGGCACACGCAAATAGTCTACATGCCCGCCGGTCACTCCGATCAACGATTCTATAGGTTGTGCGTTAATTTTGCTCTCTCTCTCTCTCTCCTCTCTCTTAAACACCCAAATTCCTGAACCGGAACGAAGCACACCGG
>JABUQX010134094.1:7500-10000 GCA_015478945.1 Trachelipus rathkii
CGACAACGACAACACAACGACAACGACAACGACAACGACAACAACAACAACGACAACAACAACAACAACAACAACAACAACAACAACAACAACAACAATAACAGCAACGGCTCACGACAAACGCCACAACGGCATTTAAGGCGACGAACGACCACAACGACAACGACAGCGACAACGACATCAACGACAACGACAGCAACAGCAACAACAACAACAATACCGACAACCAGTACGACAACGACAACGACAACGACAAGCGACCACAACGAGCCAACGACAACGACTGCAGCAACAGCGACAACAACAACAACAACAACAACAACAACCCAACAACAACAACAACAACAACAACAACAACAACAACAACAACAACAACAACAACGACAACAACAACAACAACGACAACGACAACGACAACGACAACAACAACAACGACAACGACAACGACAACGACAACGGCCTTAACAACAGCGATAACAACGCGACAACGATAGCGACCACAACGAAAACGGCAACGGCATCAGCGACAACGACAGCAACAACAACAACAGCAGCGACATCAGCAACCGCAGCAACAGCAGCAACAGCAACAGCGACGGCGACGACCAGCGACAGCGACAACGACATCAACGACAGCAACAGCAACTGCAACTCAACCCCGACAACGACAACGACAACGCGACAACGACAGCGACTAACGATTGAGCAGCAGCGACAGCACGACGCCGACAACGACAACGACAACGACAACGACAGCGGCAACGACAACGACACAAAAAGAAGAAGAAAGAAGAAGAAGAAAGAAAAAAGAAAAAGAAAGAAAGAAAAATAAAAAAAAAAAGAAAAAGAAGAAAAATAAGAAAAAAATTGAAAAAGAAAATGAAGAAAAAGAAAAAAAGATGAAAAAGAAAAAGAATTTTTTTTTTTTAAAAAAAATTAAAAAAATTAACCTAAACAAGTAAGAAATTTAAAAACGTTATAATTATTTAAATCTTAATAACCAAATTATTAATTAAATATATAAATGAATAAATAACTAAGTACATAAATTAATAAATAAATGATAGTTTTTATTAGTTTCTGGTGTCATTTCAATTTCCTTTTTGAACTTTTCTTTCATATTTACTTTTAAAGTCTTTTAATAACAAACTAATTTCAGGAAGTCAAATTTGAAATTCTTTTTGCTTTACACACACACACACACACACACACACACACACACACACACACACACACACACACACACACACACACACTACAAACAGACGGACCAGAACATACCAACATACATACATACACTTACATATACACACACACGCACATATATATATATATATATATATATATATATATATATATATATATATATATATATATATATATATATATATATATATATATATATATATATATATTTACTCTCTATATATATCATCCACCTCCTTTCCCCAGATTGGAGGTGAGGTGCGTCGCATGCACCGGAAACAGAAGAGTAGAAGAATAGTACCCAAGTCGAAAAGAAAGCACCCCTCTTACCGTATCTTTTATTAAGGATATAAAACCTTTAAATAAGAACTCATCGCAGTCAGAAAAATCCACCCTAGGGTTTCACGGGACTAAGACTGTGGCATCTCGTCAATGTAGGGTTCATCCCCTGGGCCAGGCCCTCAACCATACCTCCTCACAAAACCCCGCCATTCACTCCAATTATGCGCCGTCCTTCTCGCCTCTGCCAAACTCACATTCATCTCCTTCAGGGATACCTTTGCTGACTCAATTCACTTTATCTTCGGTCTTCCAGGCGATCGATTTCCAGTACACTCACCACTATACATCCTCTTGAACAACTGACTATAATCCATCAACTCCATATAACCAAACCATCTCAATGTACTCTCGTTTATTCTCTCATTTACTCCTTTCTTTACACTACACAACTCCCTAATGCATTCATTCCTCATTTTATCAATTCTGCTCACACCTAACACGCCCCTAAGATTTCCATCTGAACACGTTGTACCTTAGGTCTATACCTCTTATTCCAGTCCATAGTTTCACTACCATAGATTAATACAGGTAACAACATACACTCATGGAAAACCCTAGCACACCCAAGACTTAACCCCTTTTCATCCACTAAGGATTTAATTGCACCAGCCACCTTCCTACCATTCACAACTTTCCCACTACTCTCTGCATCATCCGTTCCATTTTTATCCAACATATATCCTTAATATTCAAACTCAGACACTTGCTCCAGTTGCTAACCATCTAACATAACTTAACACCGCAGACTCTAATCACTCACTACCATAACCTTACTCTTATGTAAATCAACTTTCAAATCCCTACTTTTACACACTCTGCCAAGCCCCTCTACCAATCCTCTCAAACTCTCTTCAGATTCGCCACACAAAACCAAATCATCCGCATATAATAAGTAGGTCACCCTCCACTCTCTTCTATTCTCCGTCATTCTAACACCTTCCCCTGCCACCTC
>JABUQX010134094.1:15000-17500 GCA_015478945.1 Trachelipus rathkii
ATTTTATATAACTTTATTTAAGTGGTATTTAGCATTATATACATAAAATTAAGTGAAATAATGCATAATGGAGTAAGTGTAGATTTTATATTAAAGAAAAAACGCTTTAAAAACTTATCTATAAAACGACAGCTCTATTTTTAAAAAATGATAGGCCTAAGAAATTACTCAATTGGAATGTGATTTAAAATTAAGTATTTGGTAAATATAATGTAAACAAGCTTTTCATACAAATAAATAGGTACGTATTATAATTATTAAAATATGTTTTCGATGTTTTCGTTAGCTATATATATATATATATATATATATACTCTGCCTACCCAAGTGTATTCTTCTATATACTGCATATATATATATATATATATAAATATACTCTTTACGCAAGTTTATTTTTACACGTATTTTGTTATATATATATATATATATATATATATATATATATATATATATATATATATATATATATATATATATATATATATATATATATATATGTATACAACTTTATGCAGTTCTGTGAAGACAAATATATATATCTTAATATATATATAATAATAATATATATATGTATATTAACATAATATAATAATAATATTAATATATATTTATATATATATAAAAATAATAATAATAATATATGTATATATATATAATAATAATATATATATATATTTGGGTTTACAATATTTAGATATGCCTAGTTATTATAGTTATAATATAATTAATTAAAGTTATTGCTGAGTTTAATATCCATTCTGATTTAATAAAAGCCATTAAAACGTTATTTTTATTATATATGGTACCTTTAAGGAGGTTGAGATTATTTTTTGGAAGTTTAATTATTAAAAACAATGTCTTAGACTAAAAGTATAATTAGTTATAAACTTAAGATAAAAATTATATTTCTTTATTATAACCAATAAGAATTCTTAATAAGTAAACTATATTTTCATTTTTTAAAAAGGTGCGGAACAAAAGAGCGGAAACTTTTTTTGATCCGCACGTGCAAGTCCGCTAATTTCCTGACGACTCCGCACCTCCGCTAGTCCGCACCTATTCTGGTAGTCCGCTCGGAGCGGACTAGCGGACTAGCGGACTAAAGAGCGGAAGTGCCCACCTCTGATATATATATATATATATATATATATATATATATATATATATAACAAATGATACAATATCTCATCTCTTAAAGTATCCATTTATTATATCAGTTCTATTAACAATTTTCTAAACTACATTGACTCGCTCTTTTTCTAAAAATTTAACCACACTCTCTCTCTCTCTCTCTCTCTCTCTCTCTCTCTCTCTCTCTCTCTCTCTCTCTCTCTCTCTCTCTCATTTCATGAAAGGTCATTACATTAACTGTTGAGAAGCTTGAAGCTATCTTTTTATAGCTTTCTGAATATATATATATATATATATATATATATATATATATATATATATATATATATATATATAAATATATATATATATATATATATATATATATATATATATATATATATATATATATATATATATATATAATGAAATGCAATAATTTAACCTTGCAATATATATATATATATATATATATATATATATATATATATATATATATATATATATATATATATATATAGCTATATAGCTCTATACAATAATAGTAGTGTATAATACATACCATACACACACACACACACGCATTATATATATATATATATATATATTCCAATTTATGTATCCTACTAATATAAATGAGTTTAAAAAATATATAACTATACCTTACACACATGTAATAATAATAATATAATAAGAATAATAATATGCAAAAATAATACTATGTACTAATATAAATGTGTGTTTAAATAATATAAATATTTCATTTTCAAATAAAATATTTATATTTAATTTAAGCATATTTCTCTCAGTGATAATAATAATATATATATATATATAATAATAATAATAATAATAATAATATATATATATATATATATATATATGTACATATTTATATAAGAATAATATATATATATATATATATATATATATATATATATATATATATATATATATATATATATATATATATATATATATATATATATATATATATATATATATATATATATATATATATATATATATATATATATATATATATATATATATATATATATATTCGCGAATTGGGATTTGACTGCGAATATTTTTTTCTTAATACTCACGACTGCAAATTTATTTTTTTATTATTCGCGTATATGAATGCAAATAGTTTTTTTTATATCCACGAATGCGAAGGCGAATGCGAATACGAATGCGAATGCGAATGCGAATGCGAATGCGAATGCGAATACGAATGCGAATGCGAATGCGAATATTACATTTAGCCAGTAATTTTCCACTTTTTATAATAAACGTGGAATATATGCTTCTGTTGTAAAAGTTCCTCCGTTAAAATTGGTTGAATAAAATACCTTTAAATTTCCTATTTCCAGGATGCGACACG
>JABUQX010134094.1:25000-31918 GCA_015478945.1 Trachelipus rathkii
ATTTATTGTCTACTGTTAAAGCATGGTGCTTAAAACTTTCAATTTCAAATATGAATTCCTCTTTGTTAAGATCGGCATTGTAGGTGTTTCCTAATTCTGTTGCTTTGACTTTTAAATCTTTTACTTCCATTTGAATTTGAACACCACTTAAGAATCCAAACTTATTGTTAATGTTCCAAAGCCTTAAACCTAGATACTCAGTTCCATAATTAATTTGTCAATGACTTCCAACATGGATGCTATGCAAATCTTCAACACATGCAGAAAGTTCATCTCCACATAACTTCGAGCAATTTTTCTTTTGCTTTCCTTTTTTTCTGAGAATTCATTTGATATCTCATTGATGCTTATTGCTAGAATTTAGCTTCAGTGATAGCTTCAGATGGAGTAAAGTCTCTACAAGATTTCAGGAATTGTATAAGACCCTGAAGGTTTCGGGCAGCTAAATCTACTGTAAGGTATTCTCTTTGCAAAATCTCATTGATATGATTGATCTTTTTCAAAATAGCATGCCAAAAATACGCCAAAGTTATGAATTCCAGATTCTTAATAGTTTCCAAAAGAGAGCTGGCCTCACTTTTAGTTTGAGGTGTCGACAGATTATGATTTTTTAGCTCCTCTAGAGCCTGTAAAACTTTGCCATAATGTTTGTAGGCAGCTTCGACCGCTTCTAATCTTGCAGACCATCTAGTCTTGCTCTCAGGTTTTAATGTTAGTGGCACATGGTTCTTTAAAACTTCTCAACTTGAAGTTGAAGTCACAAAGAAAGAATATGTACTATTTACAGTTCCCAAAAAAGTTTTGAGCCTCAGTAGTAGCAGTGGCCGCATTAGCTGCTTTACTAAATTGATGAGCGGCACATGAAACAAAATATGCAGATCGTTCTCTCGAAACAATCTGGACTGGACACCTTTATACTTCCCCGCCATGTTTGCCCCGTTGTCGTAGGATTGGCTTCTACAGTTTTGTATGCTAAGTCCATCTTTTTCTAATTTTCTAAGAATATCTTGGCTGAGACCTTCACCTGTTTTGTTACTAACTACAAAAAAAATCAATAAAACTTTCTTCTACTTTTTTTTTTTTTGACATAGCGAACTACTCAAGTCATTTGCTTATTGTGGCTGATATCTGGGTTGCAGTTAAATATCAAGGGAAAATATTTGGCATCTAAAATGTCTTGAATTATGTTTTGCCTTATGTTATTGGCAATGATTTCAAGGAACTCATCTTGTATTTTATATGAGAAATTTGATATTTGCTCTTTTTAATGCCGCTCAATATGCTGTTGGAGAGGGACACTTATATAATGTGATATTAGGTCAATTGTGTTCAAAAACTTTCCACTGGCTGGGTCACTAAAATCACAAACTTCTTTAGTGCCTCGGAATGGACTCCCTTGTTTTGCTAAGAATAGAACAGCATCAATAATGCAATGCAATACTGCCTTCCAATGAGATTGTTCTTGTTGAATCTGATTCTGAAGCTCTGCATCAATACCTCCCTTTCCTAAACAAGACTTTAAAGTTCTCCACGAGCAAAAACATACTTTGTGATTGGATGAATTTACATGTTCAAGCAATTTTTCATTAAGTTTTTTTCCAATTGACGAATCCCTTTTCTTTTGCTAAGGAAGACATTTTTTATTCATAACCAGATACTAAGTGTGAAAATAGCCTGCACGGTACACGATATAAAGCATTTTTGCTTTCACTATAACCTAGCCATGATCTCTTTACTCTTGTTCCATTTTTAAGAACCTTAAAAAACAAATCTTTGGTTAAGTTGCGGCCATCTCTGCTGCTATTACTTATATTAGGTTCAATTTGATTTTCACACCTCATTCTTGTTATATAGCATCTTTCTGAATCAGAAAAATTCTGTGGCCATGAACCAGGATCCCTAAAGTCAAAGGAAAACTCACATATTTGGATGTTTCTTGAAGACCAGTTGAAAAGTTCCTGAAAGAGATATTAATTCATCCTCATTCACTACATTAATTCTTTCATCACTTCATCCATATATAAATTAAATAATCATGAAGACTAAACACATCCCTGCCTCACTCCTCTATTAATATTAAATCATTCACTTTTAACTCCATTTATTATTACACGCTTCACTATCGACATACATATTTTTAATTCCATTCAAAAGCCTACCACCAACACCATATATCATTAATAACTGTCACAGAGCTTCCCTATTAATCCTGTCATACGTATGCTGCAAGTAAATAAAACCTAAATACATTTGTTCTTTTTCTCCCTCATTTTTTCGTTCATTTGCTTCAGTGTAAAAATTTGATATACACATCCTCTACCACTCCTAAATGCTTCTTGTTCTTCAACATTCAGCACTTCAGTCACTCGACGCACTATTTCAAACAAAATGCCAGCATATATCTTCGCTACAACACTTATCACCCTTTTAAACAATGTACTATCACTACACTCCTCCAGTCCTTCGGAGCTATACCCTAAACAAACGCTCTGTTACACGACTGCCATACACAGTCAATCAAAATCTTATCTTCTTTCTTGATCATTTCACCAGTAATTCCATCTATACCTGTTTACTTACCATTCTTCAACTTTATCATTCTACCTATCACCTCCCCCCTACTAATTACCTCATTCTCAAAATACCTACTTCTTAAACCATCAAACCCAGACATATTCACTATCACCTCTTCATCACTGCCAATGTTATGCAGATTTTCGAAATGTTTCCTCCATATCCTCCTTACCTCCATTTCATCAGTCACGACTCACCATCCCTAGTCATTATTCTATGAAAATTCCCTTACTCTCTTCCTTTGCCTTTCGTTCCCTTCAGTGTAGTTTCCTATTGTCTTTTAGGTTGCCATTCATTTTCCTTCCAAACTGTTCATTTACCTCCTTCTTTCTCCAACGTTTGCAACTTTTGACCGTCCTCTTTTCCTGTCCATATATTTCAAGACACCTTTCATTTGAAACCTCATCGTTAACTTTTAGTATATTCAACCACGCATTTATTTTTAATCTTTACCACATGTATAACCTCTTTATTCCACGTTTGTCTTAATTTCTGCGTTATTTCGTCTTCTCTTCTTCTTATTATTTATGTAAAGGTTACTACTTATCACTAGATTAAAATTTGACAGATTATAATACAATTATCTACTTGAGAGTTATTTTCAGAGATTATTTCTTCAATTAAAACATAATAAATCAATTGAGCTGCGACGCCGTTTTATATAGCATAGACAAACATGATGAATACACCTGAGTAAAGAGACAGTCATTAGACGTACTCTTACTCACAATTACTTTCTACTCTTAATTCTTATAGTTCTTATGTTTATTTCTTATAAACCTTCTGAATCACAATATCTACATATTAATGATATAAAGTAGCTATAAAATGTAATGAATTATATCGTTTGTTCTTTGAACTTCTCAAGTTCGTTATAGGATCATATAATTATATACTAATTGTATATAATACATATTGGTCTCTGTATTATCAGTATATATAAATACCAGTTAGTATGTTACACCGGTACCAATGGTGGTATTGATATTAGTATAGATATATATGTAGTGTATAAATAAATATAAAAATGCCGTAATATGACATAGGAGAGAGTGGAATATATATTAATAGATATAAGGTAAGATATAGTATGAGTTTCGTTATTAATCAGTGTGCTTTACAGAAACTATCATCACTACCTCCACGATACGGTTGGTATATTAATACTTCTCTTCGTTCGTTTCGTAACTACAGACCCATTACAATATAAACTATTATCAATAAGTATATACAATAGTGGTTAATAATAACTAACAGAATAAAAATAATAACAGTAATATATATGCTAGCATTCACGTCTTTTGAGATTTACTAACTCAGTTTACTACACCTTTAATATGTAGCACTTTATACACCGCAAACTTATATTTCATTTTTTTTCAGTGACTAGAAATGTTTTTATTTGTTTTAGTAGTTTAATAATATAACAACTATTAACTTAAAATTCAAAGGTTTTTATCAATTCATTTATTTTTATTTAAAAGAAAGTTTTTGAACTTATGTTGCTAACGTGTATTTTATTTTAGGCCTTTATTAATTCGCGCTCCTCTCTTGTTCCTATTAGCAATGTGATGGAAACAAAATCTCTTTAAAATTTTTTGATATGGAGTTTTTCCTAATAAGGAACAGCCTCTATATAAATTACATGCATTTTGAATGGAGAGATTAATTGGAGCCAAGTTTCAAGTCGTTGTGTGTAAGCTTGTGAGAGTCAAGTGGCTGTATGGAAAGTAATTAGAAACATAGTTAAAATGATCCTCTAATAAACTAATTATTAATCATTGTCAGAGAGTATTCACATATGCAAAATATTTGAAGTTGTGTGAGAGTATTTTTTTTCACAAATTGGATCTCTTCACGAATCACGCTAATGACGTTGGAGTCACTGTAGAGCAGTGCCCTAAGATGAGAGTCAGAGAATTTTAAATATAGTTTTGCAAACACACTCAACTATTCATAGGAAACTCGTATTGCTCCATCATACGTCATATGTAGATAAATTGTTTGTTTTTCCCATGTGTTGTTTGAGTATCAAAACAAGTAGACAATTTCAGTATCTGATTAGATATAAATTATACGATAGGAGGTAGTATTACAAATATGTAGAGCACTATGTTTGTAAATTATGTCTTTAAAACATTCACTAATGGGCGTAATAAGATGGGACGGCTGCGGATACATACGGGTAATCACAACTAGTGTTTTTCGTCTTTTCAAGCTGTGCACTCCAAGTAAATTCCTTAGCTTTTTTATATATTCACATTGCTTCTGCAATATCTTAGAGCCAACATGTTACTTCTCTTGGTGTAATTCTGAATTCTTCTTTTTTTTTTTTTTTTTTTTTTTTTTTTTTTGCTGGGTCAATTTTATATAAAACAATTTTTTTATTAATAGTTATAAAATTTTTTTATGGGAATAATCAACAGTTTAATTAATGGAAATCTTATGTTGTCAACATTATTGTGAACTAAAGTTTAGGATGCTTTTCACAATTATAATCTATCAGGTATCGGGAAAGTACATTTGAGTAAATAAAAAGTAAAGACAAAAATAATAAATAAGAAATCTGAGAGGTTATATAGAGCGACACAACGTTTGAGCGAGGTAAGCAAGGCACCCTCTCACTCTCTTCCAATTCCTCTCATCAGTTTAACACCGTATTCTCTTATACACAATGTCTTAATCTCCATTCACACCCATCACATACCAAATTAAACGCCAAGGAAAGCAACCACTGAAATCTGAGCAGTTATACGCCGTTATCTAATCCATTGATTGAACTCATGCAAAACCATATTCACAATCACCTCTAGTTTGATAAAACACAATGGCCTTCCTATAACGGGATGCATAATGGGCTATTTATTCCGATTTCAGAAAGCCTATTGATCCACCAACACACATGTATTCACTACACACCCTGCCACAAAGCCAACCAAAAAATACCAGCATACGTCTTCCCTACAACACTTAATAAATTGATTCCCCTATAGTTAACTAGAGTTTCTATCTCCTTATCCTGTATAATTACAAGGTTAATATTACTTCGCTCTCAGTCCAAATCCTTCGGATGAAACTTGAGAGGACCATCTCTCATTAATGTTTTCCGGTCAAACACAAAATTCCATGAATATCGCAATACATATCAAGACAATCTCGTCTTCCTTCTTGATAGACAATAACTCACACAGTAAATTTCCATCTCACCATAGCCTGGCGGATTTACCATGTACTTCAATCAACTTTCCCTCAATCTAGAGACATAATTACACCCAGGAAAGAATATGAATCCGCGCATACCCAACTAAAATACTACTTCTTACAAACCATCAAAATCCAACAAGACGCAACCAAGAGGGTCATTAAGATTAAACATATGGCAACATCGCTCTTTGAAGCAAGCATTCACTATCAGCCTCTTCCTTACTCGTCTTTGCTATGCCAGTGAGTTGTTCCGAAGTATTCCCATCCAACACTCTCCCTCAATCCTTTTCATGAACAGTCAACGAAAGTACTAATCAATATCTCATTATTCTATGAAGAGTCCTATTACTCTCTTTCTTAACTTTTCGCACTCTTCTCAACAGAAGAGCTTCACATTCCTTTGTAAGTCCCATTCATCCTCACTTCCACCAATGAGAGAGAGAGAGAGCAGACGAATTTAGTAGTAGAGAGTGAGGAGATGCGAGAGAAGAGAGAGAGAGAGAGAGACGAGAGAGAGCGAAAGAGAGAGACCGAGAGAGAGGAGGGATGAGAGAGAGAGAGAGAAGAGCAGGGTTAATTGTGATAGAAACGAGTAAGCAGAGAGAGAGAGACGACGAGAGTTGGACAGAGACGAGAGAGAGAGAGAGAGAAGAGAGTAGGAGAAGAGAGAGAGAGAAGAGAAGAGGAGAGAGAGAGAGAGAAGAGGAGAGAGACGAGAGATGTAGAGGGAGTAGAGAAGAGAGAGAGAGTTGCCAGCATATAGACAACGACACAGAGAGAGAGAGAGAAGAGAGAGTTAGAGAAGACAGGAGAGTAACTCTCCTCTACACACTCTCCTCACAGGGGCTCTCCTTTTCATGCAGTCAAGAAGTAACTATCCCTCGTTCATCTATTCTACGAAGATTCCCTTTACATACTCTTTTTCTTTAACCTTTCCGCTCATCCCTTTTTTCACTCTTCCCAGAAGAGCTTTTCTCAACTCAAAGAAAAGTTACTCCAAAATAAAAATCTTCCCCTAAATTTCTATCTGTATCATGGTACCCGATTCCCCTTTAACAATCAAAAAAAGAAACTCTTCTCTTAAACCTTTCCCATTTTACAGAAAAGCTTACTATTCCTTTGTAAGTCCCCATTCTTCCT
>JABUQX010134095.1:0-33561 GCA_015478945.1 Trachelipus rathkii
TAGGGGCAATATTTGTGTATAAAATTGTCTAAAGGCAGGCAGATTATCTGCGCGATAACTTTAGCGAGAACCTTACCCTACCTAATCCCTCTACTATAATACTCTATTATCCTCATAACACCTAATAATTATTCGGTACCCCTACACTAAGTATCCCCCAAAGACCAATATCATACGAGAGCTAGGCCAAAAATTTAACAACGTTGTCAATATAGTATAACCACTTGTGACGATAAGTAATCACCGAACTATAGTCATGAAGCGCGTGCAGTTGGTGCCTATATAACCTTTTAATAACTCCACAGCCCTACTATGTTAGACTCTATAAGATCAGAAGCATACGTAGATCTTTCAAGTGGGCCAAATAATTGATCTTGATATATTAAGTTACTGATGATGATCAAAGGACCCCTTATCACAATAGTCTGAATAAATAGATTAAATAGATCCATTTGGATCCAGGATTAGGATAGACGCTTTGTGGTTCAAACTAATGTTCATGGGCAGATGGTTGGCGCTTCATTTGTCTCGGCTGTGAGGTGTATCCTCTGGTTGTCATCCTTGTCCTCTCTATATGACAATAGGGATTGCGATCAGTCGTTTCTACACTATTAAATCTCACTGGTAATCGTGTTATAGGAGAGATTCTTCTCATACTTGGGCGGCGTTCTTCATCAGCCAGTTCGAAAATCAAGTGGTATTGGTCGCAATGCTGTCCGGGTGACGCAGATGGTCAAGCTTGCATTGCGGTTCTGTAGCGGGTTTGTCACCGGTTTTGATGAGTTTTATGTGGTTCCTTCAGAGTGCTTGAGAGAATCCCTTGTGTTGGGAGTTCCGTTGTTGCGAGCCAATAATCTTCTCCCCGATATGTCAACACATCAGTTGCTTAGTCGCGAAGGAGAGCGGTTTAAGGTAATAGCACAGGACTCTATGAGAAGTGTTGAAGGAATGAAGATTTGCACTCGGGAGAATGCCAAGTTGGAAGCTTATCAATGTGGATTTATTTCAATAAATCTGGATGGCTGTCCATACGTTCAGGACACGCTCTTATTGGAGGGGGTTCGGGATGGTAATTTGGAAGTGCTTCCTGGGGTAATCTCGCATGATAATTCGCCGGTGGTAGCTGTGTGTAACTACAGTGACCATGCAAGGTTTGTGCCAAAAGGTTACTTGGTCGGTAAAGTACTGCCAATTTCTGACGTCGCTGAGGTGAATGTGGGTCATGTGGAAGCTGTTGAGGATGACTCCAGCGAACCGCATATGCATGAATATTGGACTAGGGACAAGATTATTGAGGAATTTGAATTTTCGGATATTCCGTTGGACGATGCGCAAAAGGAGCAACTTCTTAATCTGTTGCTGAAGTATTCTTCTGTTCTCAGTACGGGAGATGATGATGTTGGCCTGGCTGAGAATGTCCAGCACCATATTGAATTGACCACTGATCGACCCATCCATGTACCTGTGCGTCGATTTCAAGGGCCACTAGCGCAGGAGATCGAGCGACAGTGTTACGAGTTGGAGGACAGCGGCATCATCCGTAAAAGTCGATCACCATACTCTGCTCCTGTTGTGCCAGTGAGAAAAAAGGACGGTTCTTTACGTCTATGTATCGATTACCGGGCTTTAAATAAATGTACTAAGGATGATGCTTTTCCCTTACCTAACCTAATTGACTCGATATATAATATGTCGGGTTCAAAATACTTTACCACAATCGATTTGGTTCGTGGTTATTACCAAATTGAAATGGCTGAAGATAGTGTGGAGAAGACTGCATTTTCAACGCCTCTTTCTCATTATGAGTTTCTTCGGATGCCATTCGGGGTGAAGGGTGGACCAGCCACTTTCCAACGGGGCATGATGATGGCTCTTTCAGGAATTCCCTGGTCAGAGGTCATGGCTTATTTGGATGACATAATAATTAGGTCCCGCACTTTCGAGCAGCGCTTGGTCTCTCTGGCAAAAGCTCTGAAGGCATTACAAGCTAATGGGTTTAAATTGAAGCCACAGAAGACGAAGTTGTGTCGGGAGTCTGTGGAATTTTTAGGGCATCTTATTAGTGGTCAGGGTATTCTTCCCCTGGAGAAAAACTTATCTGGAGTTCTTGATTTTCCAGTGCCTAAGACAGTTAAGCAATTGAGGCAGTTCTTAGGCATGGTTAATTTCTACCGTCGCCATATTCCTAATTGTTCCGAAATTGGCAAGCCGTTATCGTGCCAGACTGGCGGACGTGTGGTTCGTTGGACGCCGGAGTGTCAAACAGCGTTTGAAGTGCTCAAGTCAGCGTTGGTAAGTCCAACATTGTTAACGTTTCCGGATTATGGTTTGAATTCTCCGCCCTTAGAACTCCATGTCGATGCTTCTGACATCGGTGCTGGGGCAGTGCTATCGCAGCAGAGGGATGGCGAATCTCGACCTATAGCTTTCATTTCAATGACTTTTTCGGAAACGCAACAGCGGTATTCTACCGTTGAGCGCGAGTTGGCCGCCTTACGGTGGGCAGTGAGAGCCTTGCGACCTTTTCTTTGTAATGAGAAGAAGTTCGTGATCTTTAGCGATCACGAGCCGCTTCAATATTTGCAAAATATGTCTGCCGCTGATGGGCGTATAGCTAGGACGTTAGACGAGCTTAACGAGTATAACTACGAAGTGCGACATATTAGTGGGAGGAAGAATGTCCTCGCTGATGCGTTGTCACGTTCACCACTTTCTGCTTTGGAGTCGGATTATTTACCGGAGTCGGAGTCGGAGTCGGTTAACTGCTTGGGTGAGCAGTTCACTGTCCCAAGGGGTTTTAGGCAGGTGGAGGTACCTGGGGGGGGTGATTCGCTCTTCAGATGTTTCGCGCTTTGCTTGGAGGGGAGTGAGAGTGCTCACGTAGACATACGAGAAGTAGTTGTTGACGAACTTTTAAAAGATCCGAGTAAATATAATCTGCAGGGTAGGAATATTTTGAAAAAAGGCTGAGACTTATGAGACTTCCTGGACAGATGCCTATTCCGGAAGTAATTCAGGCATTTGCCCAACTTTGTAAATATCAGGTGCACGTGTATTATAATACGTCTACCCCCTTAATTTATGGTGATGAAAGTAGTGACGTATGTTCTTTGAGGTGTGTATCTGGTATACATTATAATCTGCTGCATCCAATTCAAAGTGATGGTGGAAAGCATATACCACCAGACGATAGCAGCGATCGCCGGGTAAATATGGTAAAGGTTCAGAGTCTCAATATTTCATCTGATGCAGATCATAATCTAGTTTCTAATTCTACGATAGACAGTGAGGTTATTTTGAGAGAACAAAAACAGGATCCAACTCTGAGGAAACTTGTTAGGGTGGTTAAAACTCAAACCCCAGTTCCGCAGTGGGATATAAGACCTTAAGTTTATTTAAGCCGGTGGGTGATAAGCTTTCCTTGGAGGGTGATATATTATGCCTCAATTCTGTGGGCGCGTAAGGGAAATACTTTTGAGTACATATACCCTTTTTTCTATGTATTTGACGTTGCTGCATATTACTTGTTTCAGTTCATTTATGAGTAATGTCATATATGGGGATGGTGTCTAAAATATCTCCACATTTCTCATATACGACATGACTTTGTGGATTATCACTGTAGATGTGTTTAGGTACTTGTCAAGTTTAGTTGAGCTGAATGTGTGTAGAACAGTTTCCACTATTATTAGTCAGGTCAGAACCAAGATCCAATCCAAAATAAGTCCAGTGAAAACTACCTACTTTCTAATATTACTTCAAATCATCCTTTATTTATTGATATTTGTATGGTCGTATAGGTATTTGCCTTACCAGTATGCCCTAACGGTCTAAGAAGTGTTAATAAATAATTAGGTTAATTTATAGTTTATATAGTGGCATACCATGCTTATTACACTTTCAAAATTTATTAATTCAGTGGTATACCTATATTTTACATATATTATATACTTATATATTGTCAACGATAGATATAGTATTGCTAGTAGTGTGACGATATGTACAGATTTAAGTACAGTATTAGTTGTATTATAAACCGGTATACTAACATTTTCTCGGGCGGATATGACTATTCTAAATATCGATGTTGGGCTGTAGTAGGTAAGGGTTTCTGCCATTATTTTAATTTCAAATGAAATTTTAAAAAAATCAATTAAGTAGAATGCAACTGACACTTAACAAATGAGGCATCGGCCCTTGCCTCCTACGCCCGATAGAAACGCGCTGAGAATTTTTCAAAATGGGTAGACACCCCGCTCCTTGAGCGAGTCTTACCGCATAGAGTTTTTTGTGTATTTATTACACGTGGTATTTTCCGAGCCATATGCCCCCAGCAAATGTATAAACGGAGTTACAGAGAGGGCTCATAAATTCGTATACTGCCCTGTTTGCAGACCTTACGGATGTTGGGCTGCCATATAAGACAATCTCCTAGTTGGTCCTGGGAATACCGCCGGCGAGTTGCCTCAGTCCGCCGTGGAATTTTGCCTATAATAAATCAGGAGGCGCCGTGTGTGATCTTGCGGCCCCATTCCACCAGACCCGATCACTTGGCGCGACTGGGTTAGTATGAGGTTTTTTCTTACTATAAAAAGAGTCTGCATATATCACTTGTCATGCACGCGCGAGAGGTAAGAATTCTCTGTTCAGATTTGCAACAATATTAAGGAGGGAACCTTCTTCTAAATTCGCGCTGCGAGTCAGCAGTCATTAAAGAGGGGGATAAAGGCTGGGCGGTCCTAGTATAAACCCACGCCTCATCCCTTCCACCGGGAGGACTCCTTGTGCGTCTAAGAAACAAGTTTCCTATTTCTCTTTAGGCGCAGATATATGTTCCTTGGTTTTTTCCTTTCCATTCATATTAGTATTGTTCATCAAGGTTAGTTATTATTAATCTATAATATAGTATCATAAGTCATTTATGTTTGAAACTTTCGCACACGAATAGATCCTATGGAGCTCCATTTCAAAGGGATAACAGGAAACGGTACCACAACGCACATTATCGCAGTTTACGGCACAATTGCACCCTTAATCGACTTTTTAATTTAATATTAATCTATTCCCTGATTTTTCCCTTGGCTCAATAAAAAAATGTATTTTCTGTAAGTGCCGTTGTGGTGGATTAGATCCCTGAATATTTAGACCGGAAAACTCAATTAATTTTTTATATTTAGTTTACTTTTATGTCTGCTCGCCCATGGTTTATTAGAATGATGAGAAGTGAGGAGGACAGTTAGGGAGGAACATACAGCTGCTGATATATTTTTAATGTACTACATACTAATATACTCATATATTATTTATATATATATCGGAAGTGATAACATAGAGTGAGAGGAGAGTTAGCATCTTGCAAAATTTTCTACTGATCACAATCTTAAATTATGCCTATATATATATATAATAGTGGGTAAGTTGGATGGAAGTAAATAACAAGGCACTTTCCTGGGTTTGTAGGGACCTCTAATACTACCCATTTTATCTGTACGTGATGATATTACTGTCCTGTTACTAGGCATAATAATATAAAACGACTTGGCTGAGGTCAAGAGGCTAGGTTAGAAACTACGCGATGAATGAACGAGTCTGTAGTGTTTTAGAGCAAGGGTACCGGAAGAGGGGAGGTCTGGCCACCACTGTCATAGTCGACCATACGTCAGGCGAGTGTGGACAAAGAACTCAGATTGAGAGAGACTCGTTCTCCCGTAAGGGGGCTAGCAGTCCGAAGAAAGTTATACGGGAGTTAGGCGGCGCGGTGATGGCCCTTGGCATCGAGCCCCTGATAGTAGTTAGATCGAGGCTAGCGACCTGGATGTGGCTAGGCGTGGGGGCACAAACTCATTGAGGAGTTCGTTTTTCTGTCAGATATATTCATCCGAGATAGAGCGGAAGGGTCTAGATGGGCCGATTGTATTCGCGAGGGTGGTTACCTTAGTCGGCAGCTTACATTCAATTCGGACCACGATCTCTTTACGATGATTATTCGTTCAAAAAGATCATTATTGGCATTGGGTGCTCTATTTGAGCTGGAGCAGAGTTTTTATTGGATTACTCGGCGAGTTCGGAGTCCCTCGGGTTCTTTTAGTATTGAATGGATGTTCTTATGTCACAGCATTATACATAGTGTTTGGAGTCCTTCGGGCGCCGCGGATTCTGGGCTCCTTAAAGTCGGGTAGTGGATAGTCTATGACCACAGGATCAATAACCTATAATAGAATATCAGGAATATTCTCGGCGACCTGATGTAATTCGAGTTGAAATTATTAAAAATTACTTTAAAAGTCAGAAAGACCACGTGCAAGTGTCCAGAATATAATAAATGGACCGAGTCAATGAGACGATCCAACCAATACAGTGGTCCAATCCCGACCCCGCCTGACGATCGTAAAGGTAATAAAATTGAATTACAAGAACGATCGATATTCTCGCGAAGATAGCCACAGAGTATACACTATTCGAAAATATAAGTCGCACAACTTTAAGATGGCAGAATATGGTAATTTTCGGGTTAATAATTATTAACTCGCGCTATCAAAATATGCATATATTTAGATATATGCATATTTAAGGTAAGTTATAAAAATAGTTATTTTTCGGTTATTTAACAATTACAATAATGATAATCTTAAATACAAGCACAAGGCAATTAGCAGATTCGGGATTATATAAAAATAAATTGTTGTAAATAATGTGAATAAAATTCCCAGAACATATATTAGTCAGCTCAATTTAGTAAAAATTTAGATTATCGATTGCAACAAACTATGTGCGTTAAAGATAGTGCCGATCACAAATTAAACCATAATTAATGGAACACGTAACTTGTTCATCTGTGACCACTCGACCCTCCGGTAGCGTCAACTAAGCGGCAGCATTCAATATATGGGCCGCAAATTCGGCTATGATTCAGGGCAATTATTGGGCCGCGGTTGAACAATAACCAGATGGCGAACAACCGGCCAAGGAAGGACTGGGCACTCAGTTCATAAACGATTATGTCCCGTGAAAAAATCGATCATATGATCCCAGCCGACAATCACAATGGCTCAAGCCCGGAGCAACAGCTCCCAGTTTCGATCCCTGCAAAAATGCAGTTATCAGACCTCTAACGCAACTCTTAAATTAGCAATGACAAAGTTATTTGAAAGTATTGCACCATAAAATTATAAAAGTTGGGTGCACATACCCTTTGGAGGGGACTAGAATTCCTCGATTATAACTGTAGCAGAATAGCTACTATCTTCACAATGTAGTAAAATCGAGAAATGAAAGTATCAGAATAACAATACTTCTTCATGAAAAACTTCCTTTGCACTGACAAATTTCACCTCTACTATCTTTTACTTTGTCAGTCCTAATTACCTGTATTTATAATACCTGAAAAGGACAGGTGGTAATAAGCAACATGAATAAAATGTGGGCATGCATATTTTAATATATATATATATATATATTAAAATACACATAGGCCCTTCAACTTAACTTGTATTACTTGACCCCAGGACTGCCATCGATCTCCTCTCCCAGTCTTCCATTGTCTCGTGTGCACCTTCTGCTCTCCTACTTTTCATTACCCGCTTGAGATGGGCACATCACCTGGAAAGGGGAAAAAAGAATGCAATGGCAGCAGGCCCATTACATTATCCCCCACCAGAAAATGGCCCATTTTCTCAACAAACAGGAAAAAGATGCCAGTTGACCAAGTCCCAGGGTAACCGTAACATTGCCAGCTACCCCAATAAGCGCGAGAAACCAACATAATACCCCATATATAATTTACAATCCCACATTTGAGAAAAGAAAAAAATTACCAAAATAGGAGCTTACAACATTGCTCGTTACAAAAATAATTTACAGATACAAAAAAAACATTTTTTTCTTTTCTTTCTTTTTACTTTTTACAAAATAAAACATTTCTTGGGTATTAACCATATAACAGAGCAACAAAAAAAATCCTTTATAAATAAGACACTTCCTTTAAATTGACACCTGTACATAGTAAAAAAAAAAATAAAAAAACAACATCTCTTTTACATGAAATTACGGTACATATTACCAAATAAAAACGTTCTTTTAAATAACCCCATGGTGCATATTACACCCGCTTCTGTGTGATTACATCCATAGCGAGTCAACCTCGGAATCTCCGATGACCAGAATGTTCTTCATCTGCAAATAAAAATATATCTTTTAGAACAAAGCAATGGTTATATATCGTAATGAACAATAAAATGAAAAATAAGGACCTGTAAGGCAATTAGTAATTAATACATCGGAATTCATCATATTATACTCATTTTAAGTTCGCCATTGATTCGTTTTTTCGGAAGCACGGCTGGATCACGACATATACCATGGGATTCTCTTTGCTTTGTTACTTTTGTGGCGCAGATTTACGCTTTAATTTACGTTCTAATTAATATTTAACATTACTTCCCTTGCAGTATGATTATGCTAAATGAACACTCTTTTTACATTTTAAATATTTTTCTCAACAAGTAATTTATTTATTTTTATTTATTTATTTTTTTTCATTTATTTTCAATTTTACGGTGCTAACATTACGTTTTTTTTTTTCCGCACTAACAATTTGTAAAAAAAAATTCAATTACACTTATCAATAGATAGTTAAGAATTCATTTTGTGATTAATTATTTAGCTATGTTACTTGGCCTTCGGCGCTGATATTCCAGAGGCACAGCCATGGTATTGGATAATTCCGCCACCGCCCCCCTGGATCTCGTATGCGGCCGTTGGTTTCTCACCTCCGGCTCCAGAATATCAGACTTCTCCGGCTCCGGGATGATAGCAAGCCTCTCCGGTCCCCCATAGGAATCATTCATATACTCCCCAGGCAAACTCTCACACTTGCTCTCATGCTCGCTTTCAGACGACTCTAAATCGTACAGGACCCCCAGAGAACTATTATGAGGGGATGACCGTAACAACTTCTGCACCTGAGGGCTAAATCCCTCAAATGCTGACGTCCGACTCCACGAACTTTCCAACTCCCCGAAAAACTCCTCCCGACCTTCGGAAGACTCCATCTGAACCGACCCATCCGCTAACGGCGAAGCGGGTTCGAACTGAATCAGCGGAGCGGTGAAAGAAATTCGCCGATTCCGATAAGGACGCGCCGAAGGATGTAATGCGGACATAGGAATCCACAATCGGGACTCCGAACTCGCAGACTCAATAAAACCCTCCTCAATAGGATCAATGCGACCGTGATTGTTGGTAGAACCAACAACGGAGGATCGACTCGGAATAGAGAACGACTCCTCAATGAGTTTTGCCACACTGCCACTAAGGTGTTGTACCTGATCTAACACTACAGAGGATCGACTCGGACTGGAGAACGACTCCTCAATGAGTTTTGCCACACCGCCACTGAGGTGTTGTACTTGCTCTAACACTACAGGCTTCATCATCGCGTCTAACCGCTCTTGACTCTCAGCCAAGTCCTGCAGAGCAGAATATTCATCACACGAAAATGGGGAGGCCTCAAACCCCAGGAAATCCTGTTCTACTTCCTCCAACTCCACGGCATCGAATAAATTCGGCTCCTCTGTTACCAAACTACTCTCCTCCCTCTGTTCCTCCGGTGGCAAAATATCACGGACCTCCCTAACCTCCTCCTCACGCTCATCATCTGAATGCAGCAATAAGGTCTTAAAATAGTGGTTTTTCCTCAAATATTCAGGAACATCCACCCACGGCCGTAACTGCGAATAATGTGCGGTTACCTCTTTACCTTGAGGCTCCATAGGACATCGGGAAATAACATATGACAGACTATTAGAATACACCTTGAGAACAACAAAAGGACCAGTATATCGGCGCTTAAACTTGTTTGTGACCAAATCCCCTGGAAGATGGGTTTTATAAGCAACTTTATCCCCCTTTTTATATGGAGCGAATTTAGAAGAAGGTTCCCTCCAATATTGTTGCAAACAAGGATTTCTGGCAAAAGTATGCGCTCTTTTTAATAAAACCTCGCTAGGTGTCGCTTTAATGGCAGAATGCCACGTATTATTATACAAAATTACGGCCTGAGGCAACTCGGTATCCCAGGAAACAGGATTTTCTTGCACCAACATCCGTAAGGTCTGCAACAGAGTACGATTGACCCTCTCTGTAACTCCGTTACATTGTGGCATATGGCTCGAAATTACCACGTGAGAAATACCAAACTCTCGTAAGACCTCCTCAAACGGTTCACCCATAAATTCCAGCCCTCTATCGCTAAGCAACCGGTCAGGGATGTATGGCAGGAAAGGTAACAACTTGTACTTAAATGCATTCGCCACAGCAATACTAGTCTTCTTGACAAGTGGTACCACTGAAATAAATTTTGAAAAGTGATCAATGGCCACAAAACAATAACCATTATTACCTCTTGACCGTGGCAACTGGAGCAAATCCACTGCCAACAAATCAAAAGGATGATTTGAAGTAATTTTTAGGAGTGGTGGTTTCACACTATTTGGATTGGTCTTGTTCTGCTGACAATGTGGACAACTTCTACACACATCAGCCACAACTTGCACCACCCTCGGATTCCACAAGTCTTCGTATATGAGAGAGATTAACTTGTTCCTCCCCAAATGACCATACTCATAATGAATCTGACAGACTACAGCAATCAAATATGAAAAGGGAATTATATATTTCCTACGGTCCCCCGAATTGAGGCATAATATATCACCCTCCAAGGAAAGCTTATCACCCACCGGCTTAAATAGACTTAAGGTCTTATCCCACTGCGGAACTGGGGTTTGAGTTTTAACCACCCTAACAAGTTTCCTCAGAGTTGGATCCTGTTTTTGCTCTCTCAAAATAACCTCACTGTCTATCGTAGAATTAGAAACTAGATTATGATCTGCATCAGATGAAATATTGAGGCTCTGAACCTTTACCATATTTACCCGGCGATCGCTGCTATCGTCTGGTGGTATATGCTTTCCACCATCACTTTGAATTGGATGCAGCAGATTATAATGTATACCAGATACACACCTCAAAGAACATACGTCACCACTTTCATCACCATAAATTAAGGGGGTAGACGTATTATAATACACGTGCACCTGATATTTACAAAGTTGGGCAAATGCCTGAATTACTTCCGGAATAGGCATCTGTCCAGGAAGTCTCATAAGTCTCAGCCTTTTCAAAATATTCCTACCCTGCAGATTATATTTACTCGGATCTTTTAAAAGTTCATCAACAACTACTTCTCGTATGTCTACGTGAGCACTCTCACTCCCCTCCAAGCATAGCGCGAAACATCTGAAGAGCGAATCACCCCCCCCAGGTACCTCCACCTGCCTAAAACCCCTTGGGACAGTGAACTGCTCACCCAAGCAGTTAACCGACTCCGACTCCGACTCCGGTAAATAATCCGACTCCAAAGCAGAAAGTGGTGAACGTGACAACGCATCAGCGAGGACATTCTTCCTCCCACTAATATGTCGCACTTCGTAGTTATACTCGTTAAGCTCGTCTAACGTCCTAGCTATACGCCCATCAGCGGCAGACATATTTTGCAAATATTGAAGCGGCTCGTGATCGCTAAAGATCACAAACTTTTTCTCATTGCAAAGAAAAGGTCGTAAGGCCCTCACTGCCCACCGTAAAGCGGCCAACTCGCGCTCAACGGTAGAATACCGCTGTTGCGTTTCTGAAAAAGTCATTGAAATGAAAGCTATAGGTCGAGATTCGCCATCCCTCTGCTGCGATAGCACTGCCCCAGCACCGATGTCAGAAGCATCGACATGGAGTTCTAAGGGCGGAGAATTCAAACCATAATCCGGAAACGTTAACAATGTTGGACTTACTAACGCTGACTTGAGCACTTCAAACGCTGTTTGACACTCCGGCGTCCAACGAACCACACGTCCGCCAGTCTGGCACGATAACGGCTTGCCAATTTCGGAACAATTAGGAATATGGCGACGGTAGAAATTAACCATGCCTAAGAACTGCCTCAATTGCTTAACTGTCTTAGGCACTGGAAAATCCAGAACTCCAGATAAGTTTTTCTCCAGGGGAAGAATACCCTGACCACTAATAAGATGCCCTAAAAATTCCACAGACTCGCGACACAACTTCGTCTTCTGTGGCTTCAATTTAAACCCATTAGCTTGTAATGCCTTCAGAGCTTTTTCCAGAGAGACCAAGTGCTGCTCGAAAGTGCGGGACCTAATTATTATGTCATCCAAATAAGCCATGACCTCTGACCAGGGAATTCCTGAAAGAACCATCATCATGCCCCTTTGGAAAGTGGCTGGTCCACCCTTCACCCAGAATGGCATCCGAAGAAACTCATAATGAGAAAGAGGCATTGAGAATGCAGTCCTCTCCAACTGTCTTCAGCCATTTCAATTTGGTAATAGCCACAAACCAAATCGATTGTGGTAAAGTATTTCGAACCCGACATATTATATATCGAGTCAATTAGGTTAGGTAAGGGAAAAGCATCATCCTTTGTACATTTATTTAAGGCCCGGTAGTCGATACATAGACGTAAAGAACCGTCCTTTTTTCTCACTGGCACAACAGGAGCAGAATATGGTGATCGACTTTTATGGATAATGCCGCTGTCCTCCAACTTGTAACACTATCGCTCGAACTACTGCGCTAGTGGCCCTTGAAATCGATGCACGGGTACATGAATTGGTTGATCGGTGGTCAATTCAATGTGGTGGTGTACATTCTTGGCCAACCCAACATCATCATCTCTGGTACTGAGGACAAGAATACTTCAGCAACAGATTAAGAAGTTGCTCCTTTTGCGTATCGTCCAACGGAATATCCGAAAATTCAAATTCCTCAATAATCTTGTCTCTAGTCCAATATTCCTGCATCTGTGGTTCGCTGGAGTCATCCTCAACAGCTTCCACATGACCCACATTCACCTCAGCGACGTCAGAAATTGGCAGTACTTTACCGACCAAGTAACCTTTTGGCACAAACCTTGCATGGTCACTGTAGTTACACACAGCTACCACCGGTGAATTATCATGCGAGATCACCCCAGGAAGAACCTCCAAATTACCATCCCGAACCCCCTCCAATAAGAGCGTGTCCTGAACGTATGGACAGCCATCCAGATTTATTGAAATAAATCCACATTGATAAGCTTCCAACTTGGCATTCTCCCGAGTGCAAATCTTCATTCCTTCAACACTTCTCATAGAGTCCTGTGCTATTACCTTAAACCGCTCTCCTTCGCGACTAAGCAACTGATGTGTTGACATATCGGGGAGAAGATTATTGGCTCGCAACAACGGAACTCCCAACACAAGGGATTCTCTCAAGCACTCTGAAGGAACCACATAAAACTCATCAAAACCGGTGACAAACCCGCTACGGAACCGCAATGCAAGCTTGACCATCTGCGTCACCCGGACAGCATTGCGACCAATACCACTGATTGTTCGAACTGGTGATGAAGAACGCCGCACAATATTGGGAAGTCTTTCCAAAACCGATGAATTAATGAGGTTGACGCACGCACCATTGTCAACAAGACAAGGATACATCCGGTCCCCACATCCAACAATGAGCACATCGACATGAAGAGGTTGGCTATCCACATTACTAAAATGGACTTTAACCTCTCCAGTATTAGATAAGGGGTTGTCTACATCAGAATACAGATCATTTATTTGCCCCTGAAGCTCCGTGGCCTGATCTAGAGTCACGGGGCTGTGGAGTTTAAAGGAGCACCACTGCACGCGCCTGGTTCGTGAACTTCGTCACAAGTGGTGCAACGGTTAGTTTTTGGCCTAGCTCCTTGATTTGGTCTTTGGGGCTTAGGCGAAGGTCTCCGCGAAGTTCGCGCAGAATCTTCCTGCCTTTGACAATTTATACCAAAGTGGCCCCCAGAACAATATGGACACACTGGTGTTTCCGCCCGTGAAGGGGATTGATTATTTTCTTTTCTCTGCTGTAATTTCCTGCATTCCTCCCTTTGATGTCCCTTCGTTCGACAAAACGAACAGATGTTCTGATAGAGGAAACAGTCATCATTACGTATGATTTGTCTTGCCACAATGATGACAGAGCTTAGCTGATCTTCGCGTGTTTTGCTGGCTGGCCTGGGCTTTCCTAGCATTTTGTGGGCTTCCCTGGGTCCTTCCAACATTACCAGAATTTTTCTGCTGACTTCTTGGAAAATTATCATTCTCTTGATGCTTAGTCTTCTGAGCTTTGGGTGAAGAAGTCTGCCTAGGAGCATAACGGTTCACAATTTCGTTCCATATGTTCTTCCTTGGTGCAGAATCTTTAGGAGTGACGTGAGATATGGTGATGACCTCAGACTCCACCTCATCCTTACCTTGTTCTATGCCGAGTTCATTGTAATGCTCATTGGCCAATCGTACTATCTGATCAAAACCTAATCTTTGGCCAGTTCGCCCTTCATGATTCAAAATATAATCACGCATTCTCTGTTCCACATCCAGCGGCATATTATACAAAAAGGCGCGGCGTAGGTTGTCATGTGTTCGCATGTTCATACCAGGGTACGCTCGACTAGCCAGTTGCTCAAGTCGTAACGCAAACATATTAATACTTTCCCCAGACTTCCTCTTAGCCAGCATGAACTCCTGTGTGGCCTTTTGCTTCTTCATCTCAGACTCATGATTCCACCATGTGATTAAAGCACTCTTTACAGCAGGATATGAATCTTCATCTTTAGTTAACTGCCGATACAAATCCAAGTATGATGTCCTCAGGTAATTTCCCAAAACTATCATTCAGTCATCATGTTGGTCTGGGTAGGTGAACTCACAATATCGTTCAAACCTCCAGAGAAATTTATTAAAGTCTTGTCCATCGTCAGGCATAAACTTCGGTGGTGGTGCGGCGCGCGGCCGAAACGCCCGTGCATGCAGCTGCGTCAGCAGAGTAACTGACTTAGTAATCATCGTCAACTGAGCCTGCATAGCTTCCAAAGGGTCCGGTCTCACGGTGCCAACACTACTAGATGGGACCCCACCAAAATCAATCAATGGAACTGTGGAAATTGGTGCAGTATAAGTTGAAGTAGTCACAGTTGATAGTGCGGGTGCGCTTTGGTATGACGCATTTGTTGTTCCAGTGGCAGAATACATCCCACCACTTTCACGACCAGCAAAGCCTACTCTAGGCAAGTGATATCTTCCCAAGCTACCTCCGACAACCTCCGGTGCTCTAGGGTTATCAACTTCCCTGGACAGCTGAGAGCTATAATTGTCTCGCTCAAACGGAAATCTAAGACGTCCCCCTGCAACTGGTGGCTTGCGTTCTCGCTTGCTTTCCATCTCTTGCATCAACCTCTGCCTCTCCGCTCTTTCTTCATTCAACTGCCTCTGTGTTTCATTTAGAGCAGCCGTCAATCGTTTCAACTCTTCCAAAACCAGATCTTTCTCCTCTACCTCTACTGGATTCCTATCTACTGACCCCCCTGTGGCCATCCCCCCAGATGTATTGGGAAGGTGTAATGCCCCAGAAGTATCAATATCATCCATTCCACTTACATTCTCTGCGTTCTCAGACATACTGAAATATTTAAGCTTGGGGATGTAAAATCACCCTATAAGAGTCCCCAATAGTAACAGAGTATCCTGGCAAGGTCGCCACTTAATATGTAACGGCGAAGAGGGGGCAAACCCTGCCAATAGTCGAAAAAGAGAAAAGAAAACCCTAAGCGCAGAAAGCTAATAGGAAAGAAGGTGATCGACTGATCAGCAAGAAAGCGCCAGCCCAGCCGTTGCGCAACTCTTTTGTAGAATAAAATGAAAAAAGAAGGAAGGATCACGGGATATATGTGTTACTAAGGAGACTAGCTATTCAATAAAACGCAGACACACAAAATCATATAAAAATATATAATTAAAAAAACAGACATATATACAGCTTGTGCTTTGCACCATACAGTTCTTTAATATATAAAAAATGATACAAAATATAGTAGTTAATGAACGCGGACCCGATCGTAGAGGTAGTAAAATAGCACTACCAGAACGATCAATAAACCTATATAAATATAGGAATATTCTCGCGACTGATAGTCAATTCGAGTGCAAATTTATTAAATTACTTAAATCAGAGACACGTGCAAGTGTCAGAATATATAAATGGACGAGTCAATCAGACGATCCATACAATTACAGTGGTCAATCGACGCTGACGGGATCGTAAAGGTAATAAAATTGAATTACAAGAACGATCGATATTCTCGCGAAGATAGCCACAGAGTATACACTATTCGAAAATATAAATCGCACAACTTTAAGATGGCAGAATATGGTAATTATCGGGTTAATAATTATTAACTCGCGCTATCAAAATATGCATATATTTAGATATATGCATATTTAAGGTAAGTTATAAAAATAGTTATTTTTCGGTTATTTAACAATTACAATAATGATAATCTTAAATACAAGCACAAGGCAATTAGCAGATTCGGGATTATATAAAAATAAATTGTTGTAAATAATGTGAATAAAATTCCCAGAACATATATTAGTCAGCTCAATTTAGTAAAAATTTAGATTATCGATTGCAACAAACTATGTGCGTTAAAGATAGTGCCGATCACAAATTAAACCATAATTAATGGAACACGTAACTTGTTCATCTGTGACCACTCGACCCTCCGGTAGCGTCAACTAAGCGGCAGCATTCAATATATGGGCCGCAAATTCGGCTATGATTCAGGGCAATTATTGGGCCGCGGTTGAACAATAACCAGATGGCGAACAACCGGCCAAGGAAGGACTGGGCACTCAGTTCATAAACGATTATGTCCCGTGAAAAAAATCGATCATATGATCCCAGCCGACAATCACAATGGCTCAAGCCCGGAGCAACAGCTCCCAGTTTCGATCCCTGCAAAAATGCAGTTATCAGACCTCTAACGCAACTCTTAAATTAGCAATGACAAAGTTATTTGAAAGTATTGCACCATAAAATTATAAAAGTTGGGTGCACATACCCTTTGGAGGGGACTAGAATTCCTCGATTATAACTGTAGCAGAATAGCTACTATCTTCACAATGTAGTAAAATCGAGAAATGAAAGTATCAGAATAACAATACTTCTTCATGAAAAACTTCCTTTGCACTGACAAATTTCACCTCTACTATCTTTTACTTTGTCAGTCCTAATTACCTGTATTTATAATACCTGAAAAGGACAGGTGGTAATAAGCAACATGAATAAAATGTGGGCATGCATATTTTAATATATATATATATATATATATATTAAAATACACATAGGCCCTTCAACTTAACTTGTATTACTTGACCCCAGGACTGCCATCGATCTCCTCTCCCAGTCTTCCATTGTCTCGTGTGCACCTTCTGCTCTCCTACTTTTCATTACCCGCTTGAGATGGGCACATCACCTGGAAAGGGGAAAAAGAATGCAATGGCAGCAGGCCCATTACAATATATATATATATATATATATATATATATATATATATATATATATATATATATATATATATATATATATATATATATATATATATATATATATGGTGTCATTCCAAGTCACTTCAACACGACATTTTCCCTGACCCCTTTCGATTTGCATGAAAATTGGCACACTAACAGATCTTGTTGAGAAAATATGAATGGCGTTTATTGCAGGTCTCTAGCTCATACGGTTCAGAAAATATGACCTTTGAAACTTTGGTCAAAATGTTCAATTTTGAGAGAGTAGTCCTAGGTCAAAATACAATATCTCGGCTTCTATGGCACTTAGAAGCATCGTGTAAAGACCATTTAATAGATCTTGAATAGCTGTACAACATTTATTTAGATGATTTTGACCTCGGAGGTCAAATAAAAAATTTGACCTTTTGGTGACCTTGACCTTGACCTTGAAAAAAAACTATTATTCGATTTTTTTCAAACGTTGCTCAATTATTGTTATATATGTATATTTCATTTTTTTTAATGAATTAATTTTGGTTTTGGCTTGGTTTAGAAAATATAAGCAATTTAATAAGTACAAATATCACATTTTTCACTTTTTTGCAATTTTTATCTCATTCAATGTATAGTCCCAACATTTCCATTTCTCTCTCTCTCATATATATATATATATATATATATATATATATATATATATATATATATATATATATATATATATATACGGTATATATATATATATATATACCCTATATATGCTCATATATATATATGTATATATATATATATATATATATATATATATATATATATATATAACTAATATATATATATATATTATCTATAAGGTAATAAGATAGATAAGAAAGGTGTACTAGATAAGATAGGTATAGAGATAATAAATCATTAATTAAAGTTTTTCCTATCTATGGGTTTTATAATCCCTTTAACCATATATATATATATATATATATATATATATATATATATATATATATATATATATATAACTATAACTAATATATATATATATATATATATATATATATATATATATATATATACTTCTTTATATATATATATATACCTATATATATATATATATATATTTAGGAAAACTTTAAATAATGATTTATAT
Organism: Trachelipus rathkii; assembly: GCA_015478945.1. Lineage (NCBI taxonomy): Eukaryota > Metazoa > Arthropoda > Malacostraca > Isopoda > Trachelipodidae > Trachelipus > Trachelipus rathkii. Next base: position 18,583 of record JABUQX010134095.1, read on the forward strand.
CTCTATACTTATCAGGTATCAGGTAGAAAATATAGATAAGAGACCTTAATGGTTTATGAGATTTTCATATTTTTTTTTTTTATAAAATTTTAATATTTTATATTCACTTTGGGAAAAGAAAATATTTCAGTAGTGTGATAAATTTCACAGTAAAACGTTTTCCGCTTTCAAATCTTTGGTTGTTTTAAACCATTACTCTTTTTTCTTTATTTTGTGTATATAAAGAGGCTATCCTGTGTACTGTGAACTATAGATAATTTCATGTGAACACTGTAAGTGTAAGATATATATATATATATATATATATATATATATATATATATATATATATATATATATATATATATATATATATATATATATATATATATATATATATATATATATATATATATATTTTTTTTTTTTTTCAGATGGATGCCAGTTCGATAACAATATTAAATAGTGGAAAATTTTGTTTTGACCCTTTTAATGTACATAAAAAAAAGATAAAGAAAAATCTTCTAAATGTGACAAAAAATTTGATTGATAAATATCCTAATTTAAATTTTGAGATATACCACAAATTATGTAGTAACTGTCGCAAAAAGTTAACAAAGGATCAAAGTGAAAAGGGTTCTTCATCAAGTCAATCATTGCATTCCTCTCCTGAAGTGGAGTCTGCCCAACATGAAGTTGATGATGATGGTGCTCAAATGGAATATGAAGTTAGTGAAATTAATAAATCATTGGTCTCGCTTGAAGAAACACCAATTAAATTATCTAAACTATCTGGCAAACCCAGTTATGCCAAGAAAAAGCTATGTAAAGTAACAACAGCTTATAAAAGGAAACTTGAACTAGCCACTGGGCAACCAATTACAGACAGTGACACTGATAATACAGAAATAGAAATTCTTCAGCAGTTAAAAGAAAAATTCAATGAGGAATCTACAAGCAGAAGTGAAAAGCTTTCTATTTTAACTATCTTGCCAAAACGCTGGCCATTAACAAGAATAATGAAAGAGTTTAATTGCTCCAATTTCATGGCTAGGCAAGCAAAGAATTTGGCAAAAGAGAAAGGAGTGTTCTCAACACCGAATGTAAGATTAGGAAAAAGACTAGACAGTGAACACATTTCCATTGTAATTGACTTCTATCATTCAGCAGATGTGTCCAGAGAAATGCCAGGAATGAAAGATTGTGTGTCTGTAAAACGAGTTGATGGAACAAGAGAAAAGAAGCAAAAGTTTCTAATCCTGTGCAACTTAAAGGAAGCATATCAGCTTTTCAAAGAGAAGCACCCAGATATCAAAATCGGGTTTTCAAAGTTTGCAGAACTTCGTCCAAAAGAATGTGTATTACCAGGGTCAAGTGGTACTCATGTTTGCCAGTCGAACTAAAAAAAATTTAAATTTGTTAAAATAAAGGGTATCAATATTTTTGTTTATATATATGTTACGGAGAACAGGGCAGTAAGGCATAAAAAGTTGCACCGGATATTATGTTATCGTATCGGCCTTATCGTATTTAGAGCCTGTTCTCCAAGTTGTGCATAAAATCAAAGAAAATTTATTTCAGTTGTTTCTGACTATTAAAGTATGATTTCAAATTTTAAGTTATGAAATATAATCAGTAAAAAGAAAATAGAAAAGTAAGAAAAATATATAAGGGTACCTTGAAGAAAAATGAGAAAGCTCTCCTATTGCTTCACTTCGAGGCACGATTAGGTGTATCAATGAATTCCTAACGGCGGTCACATATGCCGCGGAGACTTCATTTCAATTCATTGGTGCTGATCGTCTGTGTGTGACTTGTGTTGGTTTAGAAGTTACGATGTTACACTTTATTTTTAGAAATAGATTCAAGAAGAGTATTTTATAGATGATAGATAAGAAGGATAGAAAGAAAAAAGATGTGTTGTTTTTATTTTTATTATATTTAACTTATCATTAATTATAATATATTTTATATACAAAATTTTTAAAGGCTCAGGTTGAGGTAAACCATCAGGTTAGAGGATTATAGGTTTATAAACTTAAAGTTAAGTTACTTAATAGTTAGGTTGGTTTATATACAAAAGAAGTATGGACGAACCTATGGAACGCACATACTTTCCGATAAATTATTCAGTGTCCGATGTTTTTATGATCCCTGTTTTCTGGTTCAAGACTTTTATCTGTGATAGTGTATGTTTTACAATCATACAATCATTCACACGTGTTTACAAAGTGTTCAAAATTCTCACAATTACAAATTACAAACAAACTTATCTTAAGATTAATTATTTATTAAGTTAAGGACATCATTTTATTCTTTAGGCCACAAAAGTTTTGACTTGCTTTCTGGGCTTGCTCATGAGGTATGGAACTGGTAGGGGTAACTATTAAGTGCACTTTCTTAAATGTTTTCAAATACAGTCATCTCACACAATGATAGCTGCAGACTATGCTGTGGGTGAGACGGACTGTTAAAGTTCTTTCTAATTTCCACTCGAAAGGCACAAAAATGTTATCACTTTTGGGGGCAGGAGTAGTATCCCAAGAACCTCGTAAATGAGCCACACGTTTGAGTCCAGAATTAAAGGAAGCGTTATCAGCCCAAGATTGGGAAGCCCAGGATTGGGAAGCCCAGGATTGGGAAACCCAGGATTGGGACCCTAGAATTATAATATATATTAATATATCATAAATCTAGCTTATATAATTATATTTAAGTTTATAAAAGTCAATAGACTAACCCTTTGAAACACAATGAGGGGATTTCTAATTCCTTTTGTACACTTGGGGAGAAGCTAATGATGTCGGGGCACTGCACTGCAACACAATTTTAATTGTTTTATAGGTTTTACATTTTAACTTTTTAATTTATTTACAATTGTATTTTAAACTAATATTATAGATAAAGTATAGCACTCACCTCGCGAGTGATGTTTAAGAACATTCAAAGCAGACAATCAAGAATTTTAATTGTGACAAATATTACTGATAACTGATATATACTAAGATATGTATAATATTTCTGATATATCTGATGCTTTATATTTAAAGAGAAAAATGGAGAACATTAAAGGTAAATGCTGATATTATGAAGAGTGATAAATAAATAAGAAATAAATAACGATATGTGAATAATAAATAAAATAAGATAAATAAAAATAATAACGTCCTGGTTTTACAAAATTGGTTAGTTATACCAAAAGGTATAACTATCAGCTATACTATAAAACAAACAAACCAGGGTGTAGTGTAACAGGCCCCCTTACATCCTCCCCTGCTAAGTCTAAACCCCCGCTTAATTTTCGATGAGAGAGATAAACAACCAAGTCAGTGAGGGTTAAAACCAGCGGCGGAGGAGAGGATGGAAGGTCTACCTGTGTTCAGGTGTTTCGCTTGAACCAAGGATTCTGTGACTGTTTTTTATATCTTGTATAAGTTATTACTATAATTTTTTCATTACTATCATTACTAAACATATAAACGTATCAAAAATATAAAAATTAACAGTTTCTTCAAAATAGTATCAAAATAGTATAAAACAAACTTTCTTTTCATTATAACAATTATAAATAATACTTTTTTCTTTTTATTACTAAATTAACAAAGAGATCATTTTTTAAGTTTATAATTATGGTTCCTTACATAGGGGTACATTATTGTCAGAGAAGATATTCATGGTATCATTCTCTTCGTTTATGACATCATGCCATTGCTGTATGGCAGCTTTCTTTTGAGCAGTTGTCAAATTGTCCCAATGTATTTGTTTCATTAGCCATCGTGCTGATGACCTTTGAAGTAATTTGATTTGTGGGTCAAGTGTTACAGTCATAGGTGATGTATGAGATGTAGAAGGTACATTAGTATCAGGTGGTAAATTAGGTGTTTTAAAATTAGGAACTGTGGACTGATACTGTGAAAGAGACGGTATGTTGTACGTTACAAAGGGGTATTGTGTCTGTGACTGAGGTGGTGGTGGAGGAACATATGAACTAGTGGAAGCACCATCCGACCTAGCACAATAATATGGTGGTGGATTTTGTGAGGGATATGGAACTGTATATTCTACAGGTGGTCCATATTCAGTGTTCTGTGATCCAGTTTGTCCGTCATTTGTCTTGTAATAAGGGGCAGAGTATTTTACTATTTGTCCATCATATTTAGGGGTTTCTAGTAAAGGTTGTTTGGAAGTGGGACCCATTTTAACCCTGTTTGGAATCTGATAAGGACCTACAGATTTGACTGATGTATGTGAACTGGAAGGGGGAAAAATTTTCTGTGGTCCTGTGTTTATAAAAAGTTGTTTCTTATATAAAGTCAGTAAAGCGTCTGTTTGGGTGTAAACCGTCAGCCAGTAAAGGAGAATTCATGTTTGTGACTAACTGATCAGTGTTTAGGTATTTGTAGTGTGGAGTATGATTTGGTATGTCATTTGTGGTACGTATTCCATAATGGTAGTTCATAATGTCTGTTCCAATTAGGACGTGTTTATCGGGCCATTCATATTCTGAACTGGTCAATGTGTTATAACAAAAAATAGAGTGTGCTCTCATTTTTTCAGGGGCTAATATTTTATCGGTTTTACAATAATCTTTAAATGAAATTCCCCAATCTCTTACCAATCTTTTCTGATTAAAACTATATAAATCTTTTACTGGGGGGATTAACAGGTATACGGTAACTTTGGGGTTTAGTTTCTTTGCCAGATTGGTAATTTTTTCCATCACCCCAGGTACTCCGGATATATCTAAAGCATCAACTGGTTCGATTAGTGAAGTACCCAGGCCATTCTCATCAAAAATCTCTTTTTTTCTCCAACCCATTGTGGTTAAACACCATATAATTACAACCTTCGTTGTTTTATTTACAACCTTTTCTACCTGAGCGATACAGGCAGTCAGATAGCGTCCAGAAGCGCAATTGACCCTAGGCTTGATATTATATTTGCTCATAAAATATTTTTGGTCATTCATGAAGATTGATACTTCGGAGGATCCGATTAAAGCTACTTCTGACATTTTAGTATTCATGGTCTAGGTTAGGTTGGTCTAAAATTTTCCGTTTAAACAAAAATTGTGGTATGTGAAAAGAGAGAAAGGAATATGTGTATGTTTGGGAAAGATAGGTGAAACAGGCATTAGAAACTTTTCCCAGCAAAGGACAAAGATAAAATATAATTAAATCAATAATTAATAAATCCATATAAATTATTAAATCAATAATTAATAAATTATTATTTCATTAGAAAAATTAATTCCATTTCAAAATAATATCATTAGATTAGGTAAATTTCATTAAATTTAGCATAATAATAAAAATTCAAAAATTCAAATAAAATAATTCTAAATATAAATATATTGAATGCCTTTGTGCCTTTGTAATCATTTTCTGATTAATTATCCATCCTTTCACTTTTACTCCTCTTTCATATCTTTTGTACATTCTGTTTGCATATTCAAAGAAATGGCTGACAATTCCGCTAACATAAGCTACATCTCAGTATATAATTTGTGGGCCATTTCCTTTATATATAACCGTAAAATGATGGATCAATTTTATTTATTGGAATATAATATTATTATATAATATTATATTATTTGTTTATTTATTACTCAACCGACACATATATGTTATATATGTTTTCACATATATAGCATGTATGTATCGTAATTTTAGTATACTTACAGTTTCTTTGTAGTCTTTACGGTGTTTATGATTCCTACTTACAGTGAGTATGATGTTACCTTTCCGACAGTCAGCAGAGAAAACAGATCTGTAACTAAAATAATAACAGGGAGCCAGCCCCCAATCAATTGTGTCATGCATGAATTACCAGCATGCTACAATGATTGGTTCGTGGTGTTATCATGCACAGTTAAAAAATTTATAAACGATTAAGTTTATAAATTTTTAAGTATTTATTATATTATTTTAGTGAGGTCTAAGACCATTTGCAGTTATTTGGTGGCTAACCCTTCATGGGGTTAGTACTTTATTTAGGCCTGTTCTAAAGTTTATCAAAAAAAAAAAAAAATCATTTATCTGGTAGGTAAGCAGCAGATGAGATAATAGAGAAGAGGTGATGAGTACAGAGTTGAAGGATAAGCAAGAGTAATTTAGAATCTTTATTAAGTTAAGTCAAAAGCAAAAAAAAAATCAGGTAGAGGGAGAAGAAGGTAGAAGAGAAGAATCAGAATATGACAGAGGAAATACCACTTATAGTGGTAATTTTATACTTCCCTTCCCACTTTTTCCCTTTTATCAGTTTATCAGATGTGTAAATGTTCTATTATTTTTTCTTTCAGTGTCAATAAGTTGAATTGGTAAGTTCAATGAATCAGTTAATAAACAAAAATTGTGTTTTATGTCAATTATTCCGTGTAATATGGTTCAGTGTAATATGTAATTTAAACATGTAAATATGGTACTGTAAAACAAATATCTTTAATGTGTTTTGTGTATTATGTATTATATGAATAATATCTGTGTCTGTAAAACAAAACAAAAATATTTTTGAATATTTATTCAGAAGTATTAGGGGGAGTGGACATTAAATAATTGTAGTGTATACCTCCCAAGCATTTCAGATAACATGGTTCACCTTTATATTTGGATCCGTGGATGATTGGGACTGAAGAATTATAATAAATGTGTACAGGTGTTTTATAAAGTTCAGTAAAGGCTGTAATAACTTCAGGTAGTGGTAATTGGCCGGGAAAACCCAATAACCTTAATTTTTTCTGTATTTGTTTCCCAGTTAATTTATATTTAGAAGAATGGTTCTGTAGCTCTTTCACTATAGTCTTTCGCACTTCCATATGACGATTCACTAATCCATACAAAAACATTGAAAAACATTTATACAGGGAGTCACCCCCACCGGAGATTTCTATTGGGAAATACCCTTCGGGGATAAACTCCATCATAGAAGCTTCCTCTAACAGGTCAGAATCTTCCCCTATGGGGGAACGAGAGAGTGCGTCGGCAACTACATTTTGGGTACCGGAAATGTGTCTGATCTCAAAGTCGAACTCATATAGTTCTTCCATTGTTCGAGCTAATCTACCATCAACTAAACTCATATTCTGTAGATATATAAGCGGCATATGATCCGTATATATCACAAATCTAACTCCACGAAGGAATGGTCTAAGGGACTTCACCGCCCAACGCAAAGCTGTCAACTCCTTATCGATGACCCCGTAGTTCCTTTGAGCTCCGTTAAAGGTCATCGAAATAAAAGCAATTGGTTTGCGCTCTCCATTTTGAACTTGCGAAAGACAAGCACCAGCGCCGATATTTGATGCATCCACATGTAATTCCATTGGGGAAACATCTGGACTGTAGTCTGGAAAACCTAACAAGAGAGGATTAACTAGGGCCTTTTTTAGAGTCTCAAAAGCCTCCTGACACTCAGGGGTCCAGTTTACGGTCTTTCCCCCAGTTTGGCATGACAGGGGCTTGCTGATTTGGGAGCAGTTTGGGATGTGTCTTCTGTAGAAGTTTATCATACCTAGAAACTGTCTGAGATGTTTAACTGTAGAAGGTACAGGGAACTCTAAGGCTCCTTGAATGTTTTTATGTAGAGGAAGGATTCCGTTGTTTGACACATGATGTCCCAAAAACTCCACTTCTGTTCTGCATAAGCGAGTCTTACTCGGTTTTAATTTGTATCCATTTTTCTCTAAGGCCGTTAGAACCTGGTCCAACATGTGTAAATGTTCCTCTATGTCACGACTGAGTATAATTATGTCATCTAGATATACCATGACATTTGACCAAGGTAATTCAGATAAAGCGAGCATCATACCCCGTTGGAACGTTGCAGGTCCGTTTTTAACACCAAAGGGCATTTTGAGATACTCATATTGCGCGAAGGGGGTGGAAAATGCTGTTTTCTCGATACTATCAGGTTCCATTTCAACCTGATAATATCCTCGAACGAGATCTATTGTTGTGAAGTACCTATTCCCATGCATATTATATATCATGTCAATTAAGTTGGGCAAGGGAAAGGAATCTGTTTTAGTGACATCGTTAAGTTTACGATAATCAATGCAAAGTCTTAACTTTCCATCTGGTTTTCTAACTGGAACCACTGGTGCTGAGTATGGTGATTTGCTAGGACGTATTATGTCCTGATCTAGTAATTCTTTACACTGTTGTTCTATTTCTTGTGCCAGTGGTCCTTGAAACCTCCGTACTGGTAACCTGACAGGGCGAGAGCTTTCCACCTCAATAGAGTGAGAAATGTTAGTGGCCACCCCCACGTCATGGTCACCAAAACTAAGAGTAGCCTGATGCTTCATTAACACTTTAATGAGGTCTTCTTTCTGTTGTTCATTAAAAGGAATTTCAGAAAAATGGAATTCTTCTTTCAATTTTTCGGGTGTCCATGTTTCCCTACGTGTTTCAGAAGAATCTGTATGGACAGAGTATATTTTCGGTGGTGGTGAACACTCCTCTTCCTTCAGAGAAAATATCTGACCCATTATGGTGCCTTTTCGTACATACTGCATTTTCTCAGAAGTATTAATAAGTGCCACATGTTTTGTTGAAGAAGTCATTTCTAACACTCCTGAAACTGATATAAGTTTACCCTTATTATGAGTACCCCCCTTGAATCCCACGAGATCTAACGAACAGTCATCTGGACCCTTAATCTCTACCATTCGACATGCAAACGGAGGAATACACACAGAGTACACATTTACACATTTATAGAAAGGAATAGAAGAACTGTGATCTGTAGCAATGAGTGTTATGGACCCCCCTGCCCTGTGTATGAGTTGTCTTTTTGTAAGATCGGGTAATATGTGATTATCTCTTAGGGCTGCGGCACCCAGTATCATCGGTGCTGGCATATGTTCTAGGGGTACAACTAGGAAAATAATAGGTTTTGAAATGAAATGTGTATCAGGGAAGTGCAAGGGTATTTCAATGTATGATTCTATGGGGACTACATGGTCACGGGACAATCCACTGATAGAATTTACATTTATTTCTGATGAAGGGAGTAATTTAATGTCCTTTAAGGTGTAAGAAAATATCTCTGTACTGATTAAACTTACTCCAGCCCCGCTATCCACCATGCATCCATACGATCCAGAACTATGTGAACTGAATGAAACCGGAACTATTAAAGGGTCATTTACTGAAGGGATAAGGTTTATATGTACGGTTCGTACTTTATCTACTTTATCTACTAATTCTATAGAAGGTTCCTTCAACACAGGAGAGTCAAGGGAATTAGGGATCAGTGTTGAAGGTTCTTCCTTCTTTTCTAAATGAATTGATATTTCAGGGGTCTTTGAAACTGATATTGTAGGGTCAATTAAGATCTGGGGGTCATTTAAGGGTTTTTCTTTCTCTATGACTGAGTCATTTTCATTAACGACCTCCACCAGGGGACTCAGTCCCGGGGAGTTCGGTCGTTTCCCGAATTTAGAGCCTGAGCTTCTTCAGCTCCTTTACATCGGCCTTCATAGTGAGACTGGTTACAGTAATTGCAAGGATCGAAATACTTTCGGGGAGGAAGTGGTTTCCCACTATTGTATTCTGTTTTATTCTGGTTAGTGTTTTGTGGGGATTTGTTATGAATAATCTGTTTTATGGGTCTGTTGTGGTCATCCAGGGGAGGTGTTCTCTGTGGGCATCTAATGCCTGGATGAGGTCCACGACAGAAAGGACAAGTTATCTTCCTTTCCATAGTGGGTGATGAACGAGGTGATTTAATAGAGCGACAATCAGCCCTTATGTGTCCCTTTTTCTTACAGTACGCACATATTCCCAGATACTTATAGCATTCACTCATCTGATGTCCCCGATACTCACAATACTCGCACACCATCTGTTTCCTATCTGTGTTTGCCCTAGGGTTAGTGTAGTGCTGTGGTGGTGGACGATTTTGTTGTTGACTGTTACTGTTATCCCTAAAGAATCGGGAACCGTTTGTTTTATTTGGAGGATTACGATTAGTGTTTTGTGATTGACGAGGTTGTGTTTTATTTGTTCTGTTCTGTGTTTTATTCTGAAAAACCTCTGTCCAACTAGGAGCAACTGTATTTATTTCAATTACTGATTCTAGTGTCTCATTTAAATTAACTGTCTTGGAATGTGGTTTGTGTGAGTGAGTTGGCTTTTTTAAGTGTTCTGTTGAGGATTGTTCGATGGAATTAGGGAACTCGGTGTTGTCTGATTCGAGAGAGTCGGCGAAACCCACGATCTTTTCCCACGGAGTGCGCACATCACTATCATTATCTTTCATTTTGATATACTCTCTCACACTCTTTTCTATAGCAGGTGGAAGACTGCAGAGGAAAGCAGTCCGTAAGGAATCATGCTCCCTCATGTCTAAGCCACGATATGCTCGTCTGGCTAGCCTTTCCAACCTCAGAGCATACATTCTGATACTCTCACCGCTCTCTCTGTGTGCAGAGTAATAAGCTTTAAGCTTATACTCGTTTTTCCGCTTTTCTTCTGTTTGATACCAACTCACTAGTGTATCTCTAACAGAAAAGTAATCTCGGTCGTCCTTAGTAAGGATCTGATAAAGTTGAGCAAAGCTGCCTTCCAATTGACGACCTAATAGACGTAACCATTGGTGAGGCGCTTTGGGATAATGAAGACTACAGTAGGCTTCAAAATCCTTCAGGTAAACGAGGAAGTTTTGATCCGTCTCGTATTTGTACTTTCCCGGATCAACAACTTTTAGTTTTTGTGAGTTCTTGACTAGTTGTGTCAAGAGTAATATGGCTTCTTCCATTGAATCCAAGCGTTTTTTCAACCCAGGACCCATATATTCATATGAATCCTCTGGTTCAAACCCTTGAAATTTCTGTGTCCGTGACTGTGTCTGTGGCGGTGTCTGCGCATGTTTATAATGAGATCTGTTTTGAGACTGTGTATAATTATCATTATAATGGTTTTGTGAAGGTGGTTTAAGTAGAGAGTTTTTAATTTCAGTGTCAAGGTCAATTAAGTTATTTTCTTTTCTTTCATGTTTTTGTGTTTGAACTTGTCTGGGTGATCTGTTTTTAGGTACTGGATGTGTACTTTGGGAATATTCTTCCCTCTGTTTTTCTGTTTTCTGTTCTGAGTGTTCAATATCTGAGTATTCTTGGTCTTCTTGTGATGTGTCATCATCATCTAATAAAGATTTATTGTCTTCTAGGTATTGGTCAAGACTTATGTGAGGTGTAGCATGCTGTCTGTGTTCATCTAAATGTATATTGTTTTTAGCTAATGTATTCACAAGTGCATCTTTATCCTGTTGAAACTGTTTAATTATATTATTTACTGTCTCTGTATCGGAAAGATTCAAGTGTTGCGTACTGATACTTTTCTGTTTATTCTGTTTATTGTTAACTGTAGGCTTATCAGCCGAATTTTTAATTATACGATTTAGGTCAGAGACCTTTGATTTTTTATCATCAGGAGCTATTTCTACTTCTTCTCTCGTCAAAAGATCCGCTAGGGCCTTTTGCTGAGACTCCTCATAGGTACGGTTGTCAGCCATTTCTTTAAATTTCTGCTTTTGCAACCACTCTACTATCATACGATTCACACAAGTGTCTGTGGATACTTGAACCAGCTATTCTAGTGTAATAAAGTGTATAATATCTTAGTGTTTTCTGTGAAGATTCTGGTGACAGATAATCTAGTCACAACTGTGACAGCACCGAACGGAAACAAAGTCCCTGTTCGGGCGCCACTTTAATTTTATGTTACTTATGTAACGGAGAACAGGGCAGTAAGGCATAAAAAGTGCACCGGATATTACGTTATCGTATCGGCCTTATCGTATTTAGAGCCTGTTCTCCAAGTTGTGCATAAAATCAAAGAAAATTTATTTCAGTTGTTTCTGACTATTAAAGTATGATTTCAAATTTTAAGTTATGAAATATAATCAGTAAAAAGAAAATAGAAAAGTAAGAAAAATATATAAGGGTACCTTGAAGAAAAATGAGAAAGCTCTCCTATTGCTTCACTTCGAGGCACGATTAGGTGTATCAATGAATTCCTAACGGCGGTCACATATGCCGCGGAGACTTCATTTCAGTTCATTGGTGCTGATCGTCTGTGTGTGACTTGTGTTGGTTTAGAAGTTACGATGTTACACTTTATTTTTAGAAATAGATTCAAGAAGAGTATTTTATAGATGATAGATAAGAAGGATAGAAAGAAAAAAGATGTGTTGTTTTTATTTTTATTATATTTAACTTATCATTAATTATAATATATTTTATATACAAAATTTTTAAAGGCTCAGGTTGAGGTAAACCATCAGGTTAGAGGATTATAGGTTTATAAACTTAAAGTTAAGTTACTTAATAGTTAGGTTGGTTTATATACAAAAGAAGTATGGACGAACCTATGGAACGCACATACTTTCCGATAAATTATTCAGTGTCCGATGTTTTTATGATCCCTGTTTTCTGGTTCAAGACTTTAGTGTAATTCAGGTTGGAATTCATACAATCATTCACACGTATTTACAAAGTGTTCAAAATTCTCACAATTACAAATTACAAACAAACTTATCTTAAGATTAATTATTTATTAAGTTAAGGACATCATTTTATTCTTTAGGCCACAAAAGTTTTGACTTGCTTTCTGGGCTTGCTCATGAGGTATGGAACTGGTAGGGGTAACTATTAAGTGCACTTTCTTAAATGTTTTCAAATACAGTCATCTCACACAGTGATAGCTGCAGACTATGCTGTGGTTGAGACGGACTGTTAAAGTTTTTGTTAATTTCCACTCGAAAGGCACAAAATGTTATCACTTTTGGGGGCAGGAGTAGTATCCCAAGAACCTCGTAAATGAGCCACACGTTTGAGTCCAGAATTAAAGGAAGCGTATAAATCTAGCTTATATAATTATATTTAAGTTTATAAAAGTCAATAGACTAACCCTTTGAAACACAATGAGGGGATTTCTAATTCCTTTTGTACACTTGGGGAGAAGCTAATGATGTCGGGGCACTGCACTGCAACACAATTTTAATTGTTTTATAGGTTTTACATTTTAACTTTTTAATTTATTTACAATTGTATTTTAAACTAATATTATAGATAAAGTATAGCACTCACCTCGCGAGTGATGTTTAAGAACATTCAAAGCAGACAATCAAGAATTTTAATTGTGACAAATATTACTGATAACTGATATATACTAAGATATGTATAATATTTCTGATATATCTGATGCTTTATATTTAAAGAGAAAAATGGAGAACATTAAAGGTAAATGCTGATATTATGAAGAGTGATAAATAAATAAGAAATAAATAACGATATGTGAATAATAAATAAAATAAGATAAATAAAAATAATAACGTCCTGGTTTTACAAAATGGTTAGTTATACCAAAAGGTATAACTATCAGCTATACTATAAAAACAAACAAACCAGGGTGTAGTGTAACAGGCCCCCTTACATATATATATATATATATATATATATATATATATATATATATATATATATATATATATATATATATATATATATATATATATATATATATAAAAACTATTAATATATATATATACTCTATCTAACCATATATATATATGTATATACGTTTAATTGTGCTAGGGTTTCTATAAAAGATAGCTTCTTTCATCAAGTGTCATCATTATATAACCTTACAATATATCGATAAAATAAGAATCACTCTGTAATTTTAAAAAAAGTGAAAAAATGTGATATTTGTACTTATTAAATTGCTTATATTTTCTAAACCAAACCAAAACCAAAATTAATTCATTAAAAAAAAATGAATAAAATATACATATATAACAATAATTGAGCAAAGTTTGAAAAAAATCGAAGAATAGTTTTTTTTTTAAGGTCAAGGTCACCAAAAGGTCAAATTTTTTATTTGACCTCCGAGGTCAAAATCATCTAAATAAATGTTGTACAGCTATTCAAGATCTATTAAATGGTCTTTACACGATGCTTCTAAGTGCCATAGAAGCCGAGATATTGTATTTTGACCTAGGACTACTCTCTCAAAATTGAACATTTTGACCAAAGTTTCAAAGGTCATATTTTCTGAACCGTATGAGCTAGAGACCTGCAATAAACGGCATTCATATTTTCTCAACAAGATCTATTAGTGTGCCATTTTTCATAAAAATCGAAAGGGGTCACGGAAAAAATTGCCAAAAAATGGTTGAAGTGAGATAGAATGACACATATATATATATATATATATATATATATATATATATATATATATATATATATATATATATATATATATATATATATATGCTCCTATATATATATATATATATATATATATTGTAGTGATGGAGCAGATGTCATTTTTTTGCATCCGCGGAGATGGATATCAGTTATGAAAAGATATATATATATATATATATATATATATATATATATATATATATATATATATATATATATATATATATATATATATATATATACGAATATATATATATATATATATATATATATATATATACTACTCTTCACTATATATATATATATATATAAAGGATTTTATACAATCTATTAATATAACTGTTACCAGGGTGCAGGACGGGACCCAACTCAAATGCACCCCACCAATCTCTTTCGCCAACCTGGAGCCTTAATGAACAATATTTTACAATGGATTATATACTTTTGCACTAGTATTGAAATTCAAATATAGGAAGGTGGTGCTTGGAGAAACATCAATTTTCTGCCTTTTCTGCTGAGAGTCTGTTTCTCTTTCATCATATATTAGCCCAACATTGCTAAAAATTCTCTCACTAGAACACTAGTTGGAGGGGACAGGCTAACTATTTCCTGCAAATGTTACTCAGCGTGGGTAAGTATTTCTCAACTTTCCACCAACTGATAAGATAATTATTTGTATCTAGTCGTTTTCTTGGTGATAGTTTTCAATCATTAGCACTACATCTTTTGCTTTTGGTAATGCGTGGGTTTCTTCATCACTACTGGGCTGTAAAAATTCTTCCAGTGAA
>JABUQX010134096.1:7500-22500 GCA_015478945.1 Trachelipus rathkii
ATATATATATTATATATATATATATATATATAAAATAAATATATATATATAATATATATATATATTATATATATAATATATATATATATATATATATATAATTTATATAATTATATATATATATATATATATATATATATATATATATTAATATATAATATATATATATATCCATATATATATTATATATATATATGTGTATATATATATAATATATATATATATATAGTAATATATAATATATATATATATCTATATATTATATATAATGTATATAATATATTATTTGTATATCTATGTATTCTTGTATTATATATATATATATATAGTATTATATATATATAATTTATATATTATATATATTATTATATAATATTATATATAATATATATATACTGTTATATATATATATATATATATATATATATATATATATAATATATAATTATATATATATTGTATATATATATATATATATATATATATATATATATATATCAGGATTGTTTGGTTTAAACCATTTTGTTTAAACCAACATGTTTTTTAGGGAGGGTTTTAAACCTACTAAAAAAGGTAGTTGTTATTCTTTAGTTCTTTTTTGGGGGGGGTGATTACTTTGCTTTTTCAAATAAAAAAGTAATTAAAAAGTGCTCTAAAGGAATCTAATTAAATATTTAGATAATAAATAAATGGGAGGAAAATATGTTCCAGACTTTACCAGTAGAGAACATGTAAGATTTAGCATAGCATTTAAGTCTGGGTCATAGAGTGAGCGAAGAATGTAAGAGACTGTCTGAAATACGAGTCGTAGGAACTCTCCTCAAAGAAGGAGGTACATGGCTGGAAAATTAAAAAAAAAAAACAATGTCAATTGTAATAACAGAATAGGGAGAGTGATACAACAGTTTGACGGCTAAAAAGATTGAAGAGAGTTAGTTAGAGTAAGAGAGTTAAGAAGTCGACAAGCCCTAGACGAGTGGTCTCCAAAGTGGGGTACGCGTACCCCAGGGGGTACGCAAAGTGATACTTGGGGGTACGCCAAAGAAGTAGCCTCACGATCACTTGCGAGTGTATGATCTTGTATCAAGGGAGTGCGATATATATATATATATATATATATATATATTATATATAATATATATATATATATATATATATTATATAATTATTATATATATAATTTAATTAAATTAAAATTATATATTAATGTAATATATAATTAAGAAGTATATATTATTATATATAGGTTATATCATAGCATAGCATATATTTATATTATATATATATATATATATATATATATATATATATGATTATATATATATATATATATATATATATATTATATTATATATATATAATATATGTATAGAGTATATGTATATACATAATATGTATAATATAAACCTCCTGGCAAAATTACGGCATCAACCTGTAATATAATTTAACCTCTCTTTTCATATTGGGAATTGTAGGGCCAGGGTTTGGTTTTATTTGGTTGCACAGGGTTATAAATGTGTAAACCGTATGTAACGACAGTGTGTGTGTAGGGAATTAAAGGGCATAATAAAGAAAACGAAAAATATGGATATGATGATTTTATTTATCAACAACAATATACTACAAATTACAATGTGAAATGCAGCATAAAGGTGTCTAATAATGGGTTGTGCCCCCCTCTGGCCCTTCACATCCTCCAAAGCGATACGGCATCTGATGAATGATCTTAGAGATAGTCACTGCTGGATTTTGTCAAGCGTTTGCAACGCTCCTGGAGTGTGGACGGAGCACGTTTCACGGGCTCGAACAGCTACCAACAAATCCCAACCTGTTCAAAATGGTTTTTCATCGTCCGGGCTCCCCCTCGCAGAAAATGACAGGAGTCTGATCCTACCTGTTGTACGGTACGCGTTGGACCGAAGTGTGCTGTGTGGGCTGTTATGGAGCAACCAAAAAATGGAACGTCCATGAAGAACGGAAAAGCCTATATACTTGGAGGAGTGTTTTCCGCATACTTTCAGCCGTTTAGCGTTCCACTGTTCACGATAAGCAATTGCCGTGCGAGCACCAAAAATACCTGCCACACAATCTAGAGTCACCTCCAAAAGGAATCCTCTGGGGATGATATTCAAGCAGAAAAGTACTTCCACCTAGCACGTCTTCTCAATTTACTGCCGATGTCCTCTGGTCCATGATGTGAAACTCTCCATCTGGAGCTCACGCAAACCCGATGCTCCTTGCACAGGAGAGGGCCGAGTAGCACTTACGCTCGGAATGGGGCACATGCCGACTCACGGGGCCAGTGTTTGTACCTGTACGTGTTTGGAAAAGATCACGAAGCACTGCAAGACGGAGGAATCTATCATCTCTCTCGGACGTCACCCTCGGACGACCCTGACCATGTCGTCTACGGTTGCTGCCAGTCTCCCTGAACTGACGAAGGATTCGATTGACCGTCGATTGGTTTACCCCGGTCTGCTGACCCACTTGTCTTGAATGTCTGCTTCCGAGCAGTATATAATTATGGCACGTTCCTCTCTCTGACGATGGCTTTCATTGTGAGAGGTCATTTGTAAAGCTCACGATTTGCCCAAATAGGGTTTGGTTTTCGTTAGTTGGTTGGTGTCTTGCCACTTGCTTGTCCTCATGAACGTACTGTCGGGATTCGTAATTTTGGTTAGTTGTCTTTTTATGCATTTAGTTCATACAGGTCTAGTTACAATGGTAATACACTCCGAGTTGAGGTATGGACCCAAATTAAAATCAAACCTTAGCTCTGCATTTCCAAATGAAGTTTACTTTATATTTACGGGTGATGGCATTAAATTTGTCGCGAGTGTTTATACTATATATATATATATATATATATATATATATATATATATATATTATATATATATATATATATATATATATATAGTTATATATATATATATATATCTATATTATATATTATATATATATATTTATTACATATATATATATATATATAATATATAATTATATATATATTATATATATTATATATATATATATATTATATATATATATATAAGTATATATTATATATATATATATTATTATATATATATATATAATTATATACTTATAATATATATGAGTTTATTTATATATATAATATATATTATATATATTATATATATATATATATATTATATATCATAATATATAGTATATCTATATATATATATTATATCTATATACTATATATATATTATTAACCCAGTGTGGCGTATCCAGGATTTTTTTTCGGGGGGGGCCAGGACAATAATGTTTCTTAATATATATATATATTATTATTATATATATTATATATTATTATATATATATATTATATATATATATATATATATAATATTATATATATATAATATATATAATTTAATTCTGGACTTTATGTTATAAACGAATATGATACTTAAAAATTTTGTGTTTAAAAAATTTCGGGGGGGGGGGGGGATGGCCCCTGCCCCCCCCTGGATAGCACCTATATATATTATATATATATATATATATATATATATATATATATTAAAATATTATATATATATATATTAATATAATATTCTATATTATATATTATATATATATGGGTGATTCAGGAGGAATAGTAAAGAATGTAGGAGGTGATAGTATGGGCTCTTGTGAGTATAAATGGTTTAATAGACATATGTCCAACTCTCAAAGGGTGTGGGGATACAGCTGTTTGAATATAGCACATACATAAACGTATGGGGGCTGTTAATAAAAAACTACAGGCCTATTGATTACATTTATTGAGTATCTGCATGATCTCAGTTGCAGGATTATACATTACATCAGGTTAAAGTAATTGTTCAAAGGTTCCACCCCCGGCCTCCATACACTTTCCAACTCTCCTGCCAATTGTATGTGTAGCGTTACGAATTTTATGTCGATCTTGTTTTATGATGGCCCCAATATTCATAATGCGAGCGACCAATTCCTCTCTTGTGTTTACCTGTATCTTATAAACCTCTGTTTTCATCCATCCCCAGAGACAATAATCTAAAGGTGTAAGGTCTGGGGACCTTGGGGGCCATTGTACGGGACCACTGCGGCCTATCCATCGATCGGGGAATATTGTATTTAGATACTGTGTTACCTGACGAGTAGCATGTGCTGGGGCTCCGTCGTGCTGGAAGAACATACGCATCCTTGTAGCCAAAGGAACATCATCCAATAATGGTGGAAACACGTTTTGCAAGAAGTCTGCATACATGGCACCTGTAAGCCGGTTCGGCAATACAACAGGCCCAATCAACACATTATCGATGACACCGCACCACACATTAACACTAAAACGATACTGAAAATTCGAATCCACAATGGTATGTGGATTTTCCTCTGACCACCTATGTGCGTTATGGGTGTTGTTGATCCCGTTACGAGTAAAGGTAGCTTCATCGGTGAATAATATGAATGGTATTAATGCGCGGTTAGCATTTACCCAACGACAAAACTCCAAACGTTTGACGTAATCTCCTGCTTCAAGGTGTTGCACGCGCTGTAGATGATAAGGATACAAGCCATGCTGACGCAATGTTCTCCATACTCGTGTTTGTGGAATACCGACCCTTGTAGAAATTCTCCGTGTGCTTGTTGCGGGGCTTTGTTCTACCACCTGAAGAATGTTTTCTACGTCATCCACATTTTGTTCATCGCCACGTTCAGAGGAAATATGCCTGCTGGGTACTGCCCCTGTCTCACGAAGCTTACTATAAGCACAGATAAACACACTTGAATCCGGCACAGGACGGCGAGGAAACCGTCTACGGTATTCCCTACAAGCAGCAAGGGCATTCCCATCGCAAAAACCGTACACAAATATCATGTCGGCATATTCCTCGTGCGTATAGACATGCGGCATTGTTAGAAACACTTGTAACACCATTGACAGCCAGGGTACAACTGGCGTCGTACGGACAATTCAATAAAATTCAAGGACATTGTAATGTTTATTACGTATAACGTAAACCGTATGTATGAACATACATATTTTGGGGTAAAGGCTTAATAAGGTAACCTTTTTCATAGATGGTAAAATTAACGTTCCCTATAACTAAAACGACTGTATCTCTACACACATTCAAAATAGGACAGATGTTACAGACAACATTGTTACACCGATTACTCCATATTCGTAACGCTACATTCGTACAATTGGCAGGAATTGGAAAGTGTATGGATATAAATATATATATTATATATATATAATATATACTCTATATGATATATATATATATATAAATATATATATATATATATATAATTATTAATATATATAATATATTATTTATATAATAAATATTATTATATTATATATATATATTATATATATTTATATATATATTATATAATATATATATATATACATATATATATATATAATATATATATATATATATATTATAATATATATATTATATATATTATATTATTATATATAATATTATTATATATATATATATATATAATAATATATATATATTTCACCGGCTATAGGGGTACAACTTAGAATTATTTTCGTCTTAGGGGTACGCGATCCAAAAAGTTTGGAGATCGCTGCCCTAGACCACACTTTATCAAGGGTAACAATATTTCTGGAACCACTCCAGATATGTGATTCATACTCTTTAGAAGGGCGAACAACGCTTTTTAGAGGTAGCAACTGAGATGGTGAGAAGTTTTGAAAGCGCCTCGGAGCACCCAATTTTTTGGAAACTTGTTAGAAAGGACATAATGTGAGCCTTCTTAATAAAGATCACGAGAAACGAAAATATCAAGAATATTTTCAAAGAAGATATATTTGTGTGAAATATTATGTATGTAGATAGAATGAAGTTTGTGAGGCTTTGAATTAGCCATGTTTTCTTTAACACAACTATAGGTATCAGATAGATCACAAGTTTGTTGTTTCAAAGGTATCCTCCTATCATTATTTATTTGCTGTTGAATGAATCGTCTTTCAAATTAAAAGGAGTGATGATGAGTAATAGAGTTATCAGCCTAAGAGTGGAGAGAAGACACAGTAACAGATAGATTGATGCAAATAAAAAAGAGTTGGAGATAGAAACAGATTCTGATCACACTATGGATGATTTAAGATAAATGGTGGGATATCTACAATAGCAGGCCATATAACGACTGTAATGAAATTCAAAAGAAGGAGTAATTCTGAATGAGAGAAGGTAAGAAATCTAAGCTTTGTGCCAGATTTATCGAGTTTCGGGATATGTCTAGCCCACAGAAAAGACTCACCGAAATGCGGAAAAGAAAGAAATAGAATCGAGAAAAAGGACAAGAAGTCACCGTCGAATGGTTCCTCGAAGATAAACTGTCAATCAGAGATAAGATTAAGAAAATTTAAGATGTTTCTAAACCTTATTGTTAAGAATAGATTCGAAAACTTTAGGAAGAACTGAGATTAAAGCGATGGTACGATAGTTGGATTGTTGACTTCAGTCCAGCTTCTTCAGACATGCTGAATGAATGCATTTCTTTTAGCTGGCGGAAAAAGGTTGAGTTTATAGGCAGTCGAAGGAACACAGGTTTACCTAGGCAGGAGTGCAAGCTCAGAATGAACAAGTTTTGAAGAACACTGGAGGGATAACTTCAGCACTCTCTGCCTTCTTAGTGTTCTCAGATAATGCGAAATAATATTTTAATGATTTGAAAGGAGGCGGAGAGGAGGAAAATTTCTGGAACCGTTTAGATTGGAATTAGAGGGAAAAGTCTGAGAAAGCAGTTCAGTTTCAGCAAACGTTAAGACAACAGTATTACCGACAGAAATACGAGAGGATGGAGGCAGGAAGAAGCAAAGTTGGAGTTGACATTTTAAAATTGCAAGATGTCAGAAAGAGTGGGAGTAGAAGAACCAGAAAGATTGCTGCAATTTCTACGGAGAAAAGTTTTTAGTCTCGAAGATCTGATTTCTTGCCAATCCGGGATGAAATGTATTAAAGTACGAGTTTCTTGATTTGAAGACAACGATAATTTTTTGATAAACCAAGATTTATCAGCATTATTCAAGGGATAGAGAACGAATCGTATGCATCCATATTAATTATTATTATTTTTTTTATTATTATTATTATTATTATTATTATTATTATTATTATTATTATTATTATTATTATTATTATTATTATTATTATTATTATTATTATTATTATTATTATTATTATTATTATTATTATTATTATTATTATTATTATTATTATTATTATTATCTTATATTATATTATTTTATTATTATTATTAATTATTATATTATTAATATTAATTATTATTATTTATTATTTTTCCTCCTACCTCAGAATTGGGGGTGAGGTCGCGTAGCATCACCGGAAAGAAGTAGTAGAAGAACATGGCGCAAATCGAAAAGAGAGCAGCCCCTTTTACCGTCCCCTTTATACCTTCCGTAAGAACTCGTCGCAATCAGAAAAATCCACCCAGAGGCTTCATGAGACCGCGACGCACCCTCACTGTGGTACCTCATCAATGTGGGGTTCATCCTTGGGCAAAGCTCACAACATACCCTCTAACAACCGCCATTCACTCTGTTATTCACTTTCTTTTCGGTCTCTGCAACTCACATCCTCTCCTTTAGGGCATCCTCTATTGACTCATAAAGTTTTTTATTCGGTCTCCAGCTGTCGATTCTCGCACACACCCAACAATTACCTCCGGTTAACCAACGACTATCAATCCTCCTTTTCCAGGTGACAACATTCATGGGTTTTTCTCATTTATATTCTTTCCCATTTACGCATCCTTCAGAACCACGACTTTCCTAATGCATTAATCTCATTTTATAATTCACTCAACACGCCTCTAATAATGTACATCTGGGGAACACTTTGTACTTAGAGATATCTATACTTTATTCCAGACCATAGTTTTACTACTATACATTAATACATGTAACATACTCTCATGCAAAACCTTAACGCACTCAAAACTTAGTTCCTTCATCCACCAAGGATTTAATTGCCCAAGCCACTTCCTATATTCCAACTTTCCTAACTAACTTATGCGTCAACCGTTTATTTTTCCATCAACATATAATCCTATATTATAAACTCAGATACTTGTTTCAGGGTTGCTCAGACATCTAACATGATTCACAACGTAGACTCTCTAACTCACCACCATTAACCTTACTCTTATCTACATTATTTTCAACCCTCTCCTTTTACAATTCTGCCACACCCCTCTAACAATCCCTCAATCAACTCCTTCAGAACCACCACAGTATCAAACATCATCTTGTACAATAAACAGGGCACCCTCCACTCTCTTCCATTCTCCATCTTCTAACCCTTCCTCTGCAACCCACTCTAATTTTTTCAATTTACCCGATCCATATAAAATTAAATATACCACAGAAGCATAATATCCCTGCCTCAACTCGCTATTAATATAAACGCAATCACTTTTTGACTCCATTTATTCTACACCCAAAGAGATTACGCTTCCTATTGTCTACAACTTTTGATTCCACTTCAAGAAGCCACAACTTCCAAACAACATTATATATATTATATATATATATATATAAATATATATATATAATATATATATTATTATATACTTATATATAATATATAATAATATATATATACCTATATATCATACTATATTTATATACCTGAGGTCGGTGCAGATCGCATTTCTCCCTGTTGAGACGAGCTGTGTTTCTGTGCTGACGCCGCCCCTCGTAACTATATTTCTATGTTTTCAACTAGTCACTTTTCCTCAGTGTTGGAAGCACTCCATGTCCAACCTATTCCGAAAAGGATGCTTCAACTTCGCCCTATAGTCTTACTTGTAATTCTATGTAAGATTTTGAAACTCTTCTCACTCTCATTTCTTAGACCATATCTTGAATCTCATTTCCTTCTTTCGATCGCCATAAGAGATATATATAGAATCGACAGGTCCTCACTGGCGATGTACTTTCCTTCTTCTGATTTATAGCTTTTCCGCCTTAGGAACTGCGGGAGAACTTGCGTGAATGGCGCTTGAAAAAATCCAAAGATTTGACGGGATTATGGCACGCATCACATGCTCCTTCCGGCAAGCCTCTCCTCCTTCTTGAGATTTACCATCCTTCTCATCCTGCTTACTTTTGTCTAGTTTTCTTTCAAATAGCTCAATATTGGTGTGGATGGGCGACCTTCTTTTTCCCCTTGCTTTGCTGTAATAATGGTGTTCTCATGGTTCTGTCTTATGTTTACTTTTTTTTCTAAATTTTTCATTAATGATCTTCTCACCTCATACTAACTCCTATCATTATATGCCGATGACTCGACCCTTATTTCTTCAACTCATTTCAATTCTACTCCCCTCCTTTAACATCTAGAGTTGTCTCTAGTCTTAATCTTTCCACTTCTATTCTCGGCTGATCCCTGCATATTCCTAGGTGGAGTCGTGCTCAACTTGTAAATTCAATTCTTAAAACTCATTCACAATACTCCCTCTTAAAACTTCTACAGCTTCTCACCTTTTTTCTACGGTTTCCTCGTCTCCTGTTGAAATATAACATCTTTGACTTAAACTACGCCAAAAAAAATGTCTTGGAGAAACCTCACATCAACCCAGGTTGTAGGATGCGGCTGTAAGAAACGAGAGTCATAGATCTTAGATGTAGAACTTTTTTCTTTTCTTAGTTACTTAAGCTATATAAGGGTCTCATGCCCATAGTTAGAGATATAGATAATCATATCTAGGGAGGATCTGCGTTTCACCGGCTTTTGGAGAAGAGAGATCGGGTCAAAGGAAAAGGCTTCTATAAACTGTTCTGAACTTATTCTAGCCGGCAGCGACACTAGTTACAGCGATACGCTGTTATCTTTTACTATAGGTACCCACGAGCGGTAGAATAGATAGAGATATCACTCAGTAAACACCAAAACCTTTTAGAGTCCTCGTAGTAAAAGGGGTTGTTGGTGTCTGCGCACCCTGAGTTTTGAGATGATATTGGTAACTTCAGGCTAGTTCGCTGTGATGAATTCTTCTTTCATGCACCATCTGTCTGCGGAATTTTTTCTCTATTTTAGCTGTTTCCTACTCGAATTTAATTCTACTCCTTTAAAAAGCTAGCGTCAGCTGCTCATCCCTGGCGTAATTTGATATAGAAGGTGAATTTCTGAGGCCCGTCACAACACCCTCCTTGATAGGAGCTCTGCCGTGAGGGTGGTGAACAACTGTAAAAAGATCATATCAAACATACGAAATCATCGCATCAATGCATAATATATATAGTGGGGTAAGGTGCGCAACATAGAGGACAGACACACGATCCCACTCACGCCACGCACCACACTGCAACTCACACGTACGCAAACGCACATCACATATCACCGCTCCCTTGTAACTTATTAGATGAGAACTCGTCGCATTCAGAAATTCCATACCGAGATCTTCACAGGAGGACAGGACCTCACATGGACATGTCGTGTAATGTACAGGCTTATCCGTTGGCCAGGTGGGCCACACAGAGCCATACTCTCAAAAACCTCGCATTTCACTCCTATTATGCACCATATTCATTAGCCTTGACAAACTCACATTATCATCTCCAAGCAGTCTTTACTGACTATCCACTTTCTCTATCTCTTCGTTCTCAGATAGATAGATATACACAATTGCCACTATTACCGCTGTTACCAACGACTATTATCCATCCTATCCACATGACAAATCTCAACATACTTTCTTTACACTCTATTTAACCTTTCCTTCACACCCACAACTCTTTAATTACGTTCTCTTCTTTCAATGCTCATCAACACTCTCTTTCAGATTTCGCCACACAAAACCAATCATGCTGCATATATAGGTAGCCCTCACTCTCTCCATTCTCCTCATTTAAACATACCTGCACCCCCTCTATTCTTTCATAACCCATACATATACAAAAATTGAATAACCAAGGAACATAACACATCCCTGCCTCTCGCTATTAGTATTAAACCAATCACTTTCGGACTGACCATTTTTTTACACAGCTCAACTATCGGTCCATAGACATACAGGTCTTTGATTTCATTCAGAAGCTTACACCAACACATATTATCACTAACTGCCATAGGTTTCATTTAAACTATCATACGAACTGGTTGCAAATCATAAACCTAAAATACATTTATTCTTATCTTTCTCTCATTTTCTCAATCATTTTGTTTCATGTAAAATTTGATCCACTTATTCTTCCATCTTAACACACCTGTTTTTCACCATTCGCTCTTTAGGTCACTCGACCCGACTCTTCGAGCCAAAAATATCAGCGATATAGTATTCCATCAACACTCAATAAACAAATTCCCCTATAATTCCTACTCCTTATCTCCCTTACCTTATATAAGGGTTATTTACTGTCTCCTTCCAAACCTCGGAACTATACCCTCCAATAAACGCTTTATTGCAGGCTTCCAAGTCAATCAATCAGCCATTCGCCCGTTTTGATCTTTCAATAGTACATTTCATTATACTGAGATTTACCATTCTTCACCTTTCTCACTCTACCCATTACTTCCTTGCTAATGACCTATCCCAAAATGCCTATTCCTTCTTGCACATCAACCCACACACAATTCACTATCACCTCTTCATTATGGTTAATATTTATACGATTTCGAAGTGTTCTTTCCACACTCCCCCACATCCATTTCATAGTTATAAAGCACCAATCCCTATTATTATCTGAAGGCAGGTTCCTTTATTCTCATTCTTCTTAACCTCGCGCTTTCCTTTTCAGAAGACTCCTATTCCTTGTAAGTTCATTCATCTCATTCATCATTTCCTCTTTTTATCTTAGTATGCTATATTTTAGTATCTTTATTCGTCCTTGTTAATTCCAAATATCTTTGCTTTTGAAACCTCATCATTGGCTTTTTAGTTCGTTCACCAACTGCCTTCTTTTTACTTTTAATCAGCTTAATCACTGCATATAGTATAATATATATATGTATATAAATATATATATGATTATATATATATATATTATATATATGTAATCTAATAATATATATATTTTTTATAATATATATTATATATAATATATATATATATATATATATTATATGGTATATATTATATATATAATTATTATATAATATATATATATATATATATATTATTATATATATCATATTATATATTATATATATATATTTATATATATCTATATATATATTATTAGCATATATATATATATATCTATTAATATATATATATATATATATATATATATTATATATACTATATATATATATTATATATATATATTATTATAGTAGTTATAATATATAGCATTATATAGTAGCATATATAGATAATATATATATATATAGTATATATTATATAGTAGTATATATATATATATATAATAGTATCTTATTTATATATATATATATATTAATATATATATATATATATATATATAAATATATATAATTATATATTTTTTTTTTTTTTTTTTTTTTTTTTTTTTTTCAAATCAGAACCCTGTAAGCGGTGAACGCTTGGTCAGAATGTTCTGGACGAAACCCCTCCACCGCGTTCGGTCCTCATAGATACCTGATTCTTCCAGCTCCTCCATCCCACGTCCTCTTCTCTCAATGGCCATCTCAGGTTATCAACCATCTGGTTTGGTTGAGCTACACTGGCGTCTTCATCTGGCTCCATCTGTAAGTACCTTCTTCGGGTATCATATCTCATTCATCCTCAGCATATGTCGTACATCGGGAGCTGTCTTTTGCAATAAAACCAGTATACTCTCCAACCCGGCTCCTCCTTATATAATCATTTTCTCATTCTAGTCCTCCCTCGTAATCCTGTATAGATTTAACCCCTTCATTTCACAGCTTGTATCCTATCTTAGTTTTGTTTGTTAAAAGCCGCATGGCTTCGCAACGCATGACGCTAGTATAGGTCGTAGTTATAAAACGTATATTACTAATTTTCACTTTCGAGGACATTTCTTTTTGTTCTCGTATTACGGAATATAGCAATCTTAATGTATATTAAACTTTTCTATTCTACTATTCAATTCTATGTTAATATTCGTCCGAACAAACTCCAAGGTATTTTAAACTGATAACCTGGTTCAATTCTTGCATCTCACTCTAATATTGCATCTGCTCTCTTTATGTATCAACACACGTCAGTCTTCTTCATTTATCCTCATTCCTCTCTCCTCAACTCTCATCCACACTGCAAAGTCTCTGCAGAGCTCTCTGATTCGCAAACGCAAGGTCTCTCGTAATCCAAGACAGTTGCCCTCCACTCGTCTTTCTGGAAAAAAACCAGTTTTTTTTTTTTTTTCCCCCCCGCAAATAATCCATGAACGATAAACAAAATTGGAGAAGGGAACGACTAACCTGTTTACCCCGTATCTAACCTAACCAATTCCTCGTCCATACTGGGTCTTCACTTTGGCATAAACTATTTCGTATAAGTGCTCTTTATTGCTTCTTAGTTTTTTTCCGGTATTCCATAACTCTCTCGTTTAAGTATATTCCAACAGGACTTCGGTAGATCAAAAGCCTCTTCAGTTAAACAAATGCCAATAACATTTTTCTGTTAAATCAACCCTTTCACATACCATTCTTTAAAGCGAATCTCAAATTAATAGTTGACTATTTGGGCTAAAGCATGTTGCCATCGTTCCATTTTATCTTCGTACCTTCTCTCAATCTTTTTCTAATATATATATATATATATATCTATTATTATATATATTATATATATATATATTCTATAATATAATATTATATATATATATATATTATATATATATTATATTATTATTATATATATAAATTAATTGAACCTTAATCCTTGATATGTGTTGGAAGTTTTATTTGGATTTTGATATTTCAGGAAACTAAAAGTGAACTTCAAGTCAGTGGTTCGTAAAGAGGAAATCTGGAAGAAAATTTCTTATCTGGACCGATTTCTTTGCATCACGAAACATTTGGAATTCTATTTTTAAGAGGTAGGAAACTATTTTTTCCCCAAAACTTTTCAATTTTAATTTGTTTAAAAGAAAAGGAGGAATATAGATTAGCATTTTAGCTTTGAATTAGGTTGTTAAAGCTAAAAATAAGGTAGTGTAGTTCAAGTAAGAAGAAAAAAAAGTTTATTAAATTTTAGAGAGATTTGAGCTCCAAGTATTTTTCGTTTTGAAAGTATAATAATATATTCAAGGGAGCAAAAAATAATGGAATTTTACGTTTTTTGCATAGAATCGAATATTTTGTTTCGAATTCATTCTTTTTCCTCCTAAGTTTTAATATTACGTTGTGATCATTTTAAACTGCCTCGCTGTGAAGTTTGCAATTCAGTTACTACTCTAATTGCATTTGTAAATAGAAAATTTCAACTGAAATGAAAAGAGTTGGTAATATTTTTTTTTAAGTTTATATTAAAGAATTTTAATATCAACTGTAATTGAAAGAGATTAATAATAAGATAAATTAAATTTAATACAATTGTAATTAACGTTAATTTCATATTATGATATATATTATATATATTATATATATTATATTATATAATTATTATTTTATTATATATATATATAATACTAATATTTATTTATGCAATATATATATATTATAATATAATTTTATTATTATATATATATATTATATTAATTATATATATACTATATATTATATTATTATATATAATATTTATAATATATATTATATATAATATATATATAGTATTATTTATATATTTATATTTTTATATATATATTATATATATATATAGTAATATATATATATATTTATAATATATAATATATACTATATATATATATATAATATATATAAATATATATAATTTTTTTGGAATTGCCCTGTTTACTTATGTAACTGGAAGAGCGATATTATTGAATTGAAACTAGTGAAGAAAACTTTTCAGTTGCAAATATTGAATCCTCAA
>JABUQX010134096.1:37500-40406 GCA_015478945.1 Trachelipus rathkii
TATTATATATATATATATTATATATATAATATATATTACTATATATATTATTATATATAGTATATATAATATATATATATTATATCGTATGTTACTCCAGAATTTTTTATGCGGGAAAAATGGTATAATTTATATTTTGTAGGTGTTGTAATAGTTATATATATACTTAGATTATATATTTATAATATATATATATATTTATATTGGATATATAGGTGGAGTAGGGGTTTAGGATATTACGTAGTTTTTCTTTTATTTGTGGGTGTCAGGCAATGTTGAGGTGCTATGGGTGGTGATTTTCTTGATACGGCGAGGTCGGATTTAAAAATTTATCACAGTACGCTTTTCTCTTGTATTGGGGTAATAGATGCATGGGTCAATTTTCGTTTCTGTTGGCGTAGTAAAATATCGTATATTTCAATATGTCGAAAGGAATTATCTATAGAGGAAGCGATACAGGCAGATATAAGATAGTCGATATATATGCGTTATGTTTTTAAAAAATTATACATTTTAGGGCTCGTCGGAGCGACGAGGACAGAGGGGGTTACGAGAGCCTTATGTGTGTTTGGCGGGTTGTCTGCCAACTGGAGGCCGGAGAGGACTCCGACTCTGCAACATCTTGGCGTTCTACTTCCTTATTGGATTGTTATTCCTTTAGTTTTTTAAGAAAAATGGCGGGATTATGAGGTAGTATATATAGTATGGTATATATATACTATGTATATTTATATATATATATATATACTATATATATATGATATATATTTATATATATATATATATATATATATTATAGTATAATATATATATATATATAAATATAGATATTATATTATATAGTATATATATATTATATAGTATATATAGTATATAATGTATAGGTGTATTTATATTAATATAGTATAATAGCTATATATATATAATATATATAGTATTAATATATATATATATATATATATATTATATATATATTATATATATAGGCTGTATATATATATATATAGTATTAGTATTATATATATCGGAGATTATCAATAATATATATAGTATAATATAATATATTTATATATTAGTATATATATTATATATATATAGTTTTATGATTTAATATATATATATATAGTATTATATATATTATATATACTACATTTTTATTATCTTTTACTTAAGCTTTAGTATCTAACAGCACTTACAGGCACATCGGATAAAAAAAATAACACTAGTTGGAAGAATGTGACATTTTATTTTCACCTTATTTAAGAAATATGGCTTTGGGGCACTTTCAAACCGTTTCTTACATCGAGAACACAGGAATACGAATTTATCACTATTTCGGTAAATTGCACAGTTTTTCTGACACTTCCTACATCTCTTTTTATTTAAAATCAATTTTTTTATATGATTGCAAAAAAGCTAATAATTCATAGCTTGTCGTTGCCTACAAACTATTACGCGAGATTATGTATGAAAGTAAGCGAGTTAACATAATCATTCTCAATTCCCACTTGAATATCTTTTAATATGGGCGGAGCCTTATCACACATAGAGTGTCTTTTATTTGGCTTCACTTCGGTGGACACATAACATTTTCAGAGTCGGACTTTAAGCAAATCTACTGGGAAGTTCCTTATTTGATTATTGCATTTATGTTTCGTTTTATTTGTTTTGGTTGGTGCGTTTTATTGAGGGTAGGTATTACTAGTGTGAGTAGGTATATGATATATTATATAGGTTTTGTTTATATTAAGGGGTATATAGTGAGGGGGGGTACGGGTTATTTATTTAGTTATTTATTATTTATTATTTTATATATATTTTATATTTTATTATTATTGGTAGATGGTTTAGAGTATTTTTTATTTTTTCGGTAGCGGTTGGCTGTGTATAGTATAGTGTTAGGGCGTTTTTGTTGTGGGTTATGGTTTATATATTTATTAGTATATGGTATGGTAGTTATTTAGTATATATATATATAGTGAGGGCGTTTTTCGAGAGGTTATTGAGTTGTAGTATTTGTTATATAGTATTATATATTACTGTTAGTATATAGTTATGTTATATATATAGTTGTAATTTATATTAATTATAGTTGTATATAGGTATTATTTATATATGAGGGTTGTGAGTCTTATATACTTTTTTAATACGGGGTTTAGAAGTGTTTTGAGTATATATATAATAGATTTGAGATTATATTTTATTTATATTTATTAATATAGTGAAGGAGCTAGAGAGTATGTATATTAGAGGTGTGATGATAATATATGTATATAAATATAGTTGCCTGTAGGTATATCATTCATTCATCATCATCTATCATCATCTGCATGCATCATCATGCGATCATCATCCATCATTCGATCATTTTCTTATCATCAATCATCATATCATCATCATTCATCTGATTCTATCGATTCAATCCCACCTTTTTCTCACCAAGACGGCGTAAGGTGCGTAACATGCCACCGGCAACAGAAAAGGTGAGAAAATTTACCGCTCAAGTCGAAAAGAAACGACTGGAAGCTTACCGGGGCCACTTTTATAGCCTTTTACATGGGAGCGGTTCTGACGGCGAGGTCATGAATTATAGTTCCTAGCCACGGATGACCGTTGCTGACGGCCCTCACTATGGCATCTTTCATCAATGTGGTTTCATTCCCTTGGTCCATGTGTGGCCTATGAACCATGATGCCGGTCACGAAACCTGCGTAATCACTTATTATGGGCAGCTTTGGCTTCTGCGCCTCTGCCAAAGCTCACGATTTCTGGTATCCTCCTCAGGTTGGCCTCTTACTGACTCGAATCGAGGTCTTAGTCTCCTCTTTCTTTTCATTTATCCGCCCGGTCGATCCCAGTACAGCTCACCACTGATACATGCCGCTAACCAACGAACTATCATCCAT
>JABUQX010134097.1:0-10600 GCA_015478945.1 Trachelipus rathkii
TAGAGATATTATTTTTATATATATTAATATGGGGTGTTATTAGGGTAGTATTAAGTGTAGGTATATATGGAGTGCGAGTGTGTTAGGGTGAGGTATCAAAGAAAAATGTCATTTAGCATGTGGTAGTTTGTAGTTGATCCGATACTTTATACAGTTTTCTTTAGGCATATAGGCCTATTATTGGTATAGATTGGTACGCATTGATTGGGCGTTTGTGCTTTCGTAATTCGCGAGATTATTAGAATGTGTAAATTGATTATTGAATATATTGTTTTGAGTCCGATATGTGATTAAGAGCAAAGTTAAGATTGTTTTGTTTTAATTATTTTCTTTAAGATATTAAGTGGAGATCTTATTTGTTAGTACGAAATTTGAAATTTCATGAAATAGTCAGATGCTGTCGTGTCAATTTTCATCGTCCGCTTTGTTCGGAGAGGCATTGAGGGCCGTGTACTAGAGTTATATATTGAGTTGTACGAACTGAGCATTGATTCAGACGGGCGTTATGAGTTTCTTACACTGATTATATGTTAAATTTTACATGAATCTGTTCGATTGGTATAAATGGTAATTGGGAAGTTTCTATGCAGATGACCTGATTTTCACAAAAAAAGTATCGAGTAGTTTTATCATAACTTTAGCGCATAATAGGTTGGTAAGTAAGAATGTTCGTGTTCTATAATATAAACGTCGTGATTAAGGTCACGAGTGTAGGAGTGCATCTCGAGATATATATTATACTATATAATAATGTATATATATTTATAGTGATATATGTAATATATATATATATATATATAATATGTATGGTTATATAATATATGATATATATATTTATAGTATATATATAGTATAGTATCTTATATTATATATATATATATATTATTATATGATATATATATAAATGAGTATTTTGGGATAATAGTATTATATAGGTATTATGTATGATATTATTATGTAGTATATATATATATATATGTTATATATGATTATATATACTAGTATTATACCTGTATATTATATATATATATATATATTATATTATATATTATTTGATATATATATATATATGATATATTAATTTATATATATTATTATATATAGTATATATATTATATATTATAGTATTGGTAATTATATATTATAATATATATATATAAGGTATATATATTATATAGGTAACATATATATATAGTATATGATATATATATATAGTATGAAGTATTATACAATATAAGTGTATGATATATATATTATATATGTATATATATTTATATCTATATAGATAAAGTATAGTTACTATGTATAGTAACCAGTATATATATATTTATATATATGGTTATTTTAGTTATTATGTTATATAGTATTATATAGTATATATATTTATATATGATAATTATAATTGTGATGGTATTTATATATATATATAGTATATTAGATATATATATATATATATATGAATATTATATATATATATATATATAAGTATAATATTATTATATAATAGTATTATAAGATATATATATTTATATAATATATCAGAGCTGGGCGCCGCCTATTATTGTTTTTGAGTGCGCCCCTGCGGCCTATGTCGCGCTATGCTGGCCGGATCTCGTTAGTTGCCGCCCCTCTAGCCGCTCTTATGCGCCTATAATTTTTGTCACATCATGGGCGCCTAGGGTCGGCGCTATGTCGCTCTTTGCGCCTGCCGAACTTTTCGCTGGGCGGTGGGATGTTCGCGTAAATTCTTAGTGTGCAGAAGTAAACTTTTTAGTGGGCGATAATTAAGACAGCTTGGCTTGGTTTATAAGCGAAGGGCTTTGACCACATTTCACATTGCGTACCTGAATAACGATCGTAACCGTAAGACTTCAATATCCTAACGTTCTTCTTCTGTCCTGCAATGTCCTTGTGGTATTGTTTTCACCCCAGTGAGGTTTCAGTTCAGCGAGCGCTGAAGTAATTGTTGTAAAATTTTTCAGAGCCATATATTTATCATATTGTATTTTGTAGTTAAGAACTACTGAATCTAGTTATTATAATATATATATATATATATATATTATATATTTATTATTATATATATATATATATATAGTATATATATTATATATAATATAGTATATATTAGTATGTATATAGTATGTATATATATATATTATATATATAGTATAGTATATTATGATAGTATAGCATAGTATTATAGTATTAATAATATGTAAATACAGCAGAAAATCCTACACTTCTAACTTTTAGGTGAAAAAAGAGTGCCTTGGTTCGCTGTTGCGATTGGGCTGCGGCAATTAGGCCGCAAAGAATTGGCTGTGCGCTTTTTTTGCTTAGTCCGCCTTTTCAAAAATTGTTGGCGCCTATGCGCGCTTTGCGATCCTACAAAGTGTAACTCCTGCATCCCATAATCGAGCTAAAATCAATGGTCGGCAATACGCGCCAAGCTCTGATATATATTATATTAGTATTTATATATATTGATATATATATTATATATATATATATATATATATTATTATTATGTATATAATTATATATATATTATTATATTTACAGTTTGCACCACCGCTCACGGCAAAGCCGCGTATTCAGAGGGGATGTGGGTGGTTGAAAGCTTGTCTCAAATATGTCATTCGGTGATACGGGCAAATTAGCGCAGAATGAAGCAGGAAAACGCGGGCTTGGTAAGATGTGAGGGAGGAATGAATGAAGGTTGAGGAGTAGGAAACACAGAAGATGGAAGAGGAATTCACAGAAACAGGAGGTGGCAGGGAAAGAAGGAGGGCACCGCATGGAACTAGTGCTGAGCTCCCCAGATTGAGAGAAGTACTCCATAAAACGGCGGATGAGACCCTTGTGTATAACTGGAGTAATTGTGAAGAGGAAAAAAAGTCTCGTGCAGTCTCAATACAGACTGCGCAAGTTCTTTGAGGCCTACCTTAGTAAGTCGAGTTGTGATTGTGTAGGTTTCCAAGACATTTTTTTGTTTATGTTAAGGGTACCAGGGTTGTTTATATTGTCAACCAGGTAAAGACGAGGAGGAACCGTCGAGAGATAGGGGAAAGTTGAGTAAGTGTGGGTCTTAGAGAGGAGTTTGTAGATAGATTAAGTGGTTTTAATAAGAATTGATTTTCGCGCAAATGTTCAGTACGACCCCAACCAGGAAATTCTAATCCAGATCAGCGAGAATAGAATCTGGTAAAGATTAGGAATCGAGAGGCCAAATTCTAGAAGTAAATGAGAAGGGAGCAGAAATTTAAAATGAGTTGAAGAATGAAGGGTCGTATAGTCATCGGCATATTGAGTGAATAGAGTTAGATGTGCAGGTTGAAGAAGATTCAGTTATGAAAAGTGAGAATATAAAGTAAGGAAGAAAAGACATGAACCCTGAGGAAGCTCATAATTTGATTCAGAAAAGGGAAGAAGTCGCCCCATCTAACAACAGCCGATATTGGAGGCGATTTTAAAAGAATTAAACAGACATTAAGTTAAGAAAAGAGAAAGTGAAGGGAAACCCAATAGGTGGGGGCTGAGAGCGTGACGCGTTGCAATAGCCTCGGTCATAATTGTCTTTGGGATGATGCTTTGTGACTACCAGACTGCTTTAAAGAAATATAAAATTCTTATTTAGTCTTATATGGGCTTATGATTGTTGAAAAATTATTTTTGGATGTTTCGCCTAGTCGAATCTATGATCATGTATGTGTGAAGCTGAGCCCCATTTATATATATATGTTGCCGGTGCTATACATTTTATTTATGCAATAAAATTAATCGAGTTGATGCTATTTGTGATAATCGGTACGGTTAAATACGATTTAAAAAACATAAAATAATTAAATTGGCGCAACTTCAAATGAGGATGCCCAATCTAAGTAATCGCAATTTTTATATAATATTCTTCTTATTCATATATTAAAAGCATTAGGCTAGAGCCCACCCATAGAATTGTGTGAAGTCAAGTTATAAGTTAGACATCCTATTCTAATAATTATATATATTTTTAGTTTTCAAAGTTTTTTCATCTATGAGAAGGAATTTTAGATTAAAAAATTATTTACAACTGGTTAATAGCTGGCTTTTGTTTCTTGGAGTTTTCCGCTCCTGCCCCCCAAGGGACTTACTTGCGTTAATAACTATGCCGGCAATCGTTAAAAATATCGTTATTAATCATATAAATAAATAGACAAAGTGTTTGATGTTTATTTTTAAAAATTAAAGTATTTTAATGTCTAATTTTTAAAAGAAAATGTACAAAAGAGGAGGTATGTCTAAACTTTTAACTAATAAATATTTAGGATAGCTCGTAAGCCAAAAAAGAGTTGGCTTAATGTAGTGTAACTTGAGCTTCACTAATTTCCTACTTTATATAGTTTCCCGGTGAATTTTTGTCGAGTCTCTGCAGTCCTCCTGTCCTTTCTAATTAGCGTACAGTCTATCTTCTCCGCAACCTCTCCCGGGAGTGTCTTGCCCGGCCAGTCCTCCAATCTCTTTCGCTATAGAGTACGCTTTCATGAAAACCGTCAAGGAAGTATTGTTCTTGTGACGGCCTGTAGGTGAGATATATAATGTGAAGGGTTACATGATTAGGATTCTCGGCCAAATGTGTTCATTTTATTAATTAAATATAGTTATCTATTATATATATATGTATATAGTATATATATATATATAGTAGTATATAGGAAGTTATGATAATATATATATAGTGATATATATGATTATATATTATATTTTATATATATATATATGACTATATATTAGTATATATATATGATATAGTAAGATTATATATATAGTATATATATAGTATATGTATCTGTATATGTAGGTAATTAGTATATAGTATGTATAGTATATAAGTTATATTTTGGAAAAAGAGGTAACATATGTATATAGGTATTAATATTAGTATATATAGTATATATATAGATTATAATGATTATTATATATATTATTATTATTATATGTAATATATATATTATATTATATAATAGTATATTATATATATATAGTGTATGGATATATTGTATATTATATATATATATATAGTATATATAGTAGATATATATATATTAGGTATATATATTATATATATCATGCATATGGATTATGTATAGTATTATTATATATATTATATTAGTATATTAGTATACTATGAATATATATATAGTAGTGAGTATATATATATAGTGATAATATAGTATTATAGGTTATTATATATATATATAGATATATATATATGATATAGGCTATGTTTATATAGTGTATATGATATTATATATATAGTATATAGTATATATAGTATATATGGTATATATATATATATATATATATATATATATATATATATACAATATATATATATATATATATATATATACATATATATATATATATATGGTTCTCGTTTGAACCAAACAAACATTCCTTTCTTTCAAACACTCTAATATCAATAGAAATCGCATTTTCTTCATTCTCCCAGCCAGTCGCATTCCAACATACTCACCACTTTACGACCGTGTAATTATTTGACTTTCATCTATACTTTTTAAATGACAAAGCTGCCTTAATACACTCTCGTTTACTCCTTTCGTGACACCTCCACAGAGCTTCCCAACACTCTTATTCTTTACTTTATCTATTTTTCTCACATTTGACACTTTCCTAAAATTATCCATTTGAACAGGATGCACCTTAGATATATTCCTCTTATTCCACACCACCGTTCCGTTACTATGGATCAAGACCTGTAACAACACACTTTCATGCAAAACACTAGAGCCTAATTTCTTAGCGCCCTTCCATTCATCAAAGATTTAATCTCACTAACCCTATTCCAACCTCTCGGAACTTTCCTACTACACTCAGCTTCATCCGTTCCCTTTTTATTCAATATGTAGCCTAAATATTTTAGCTCCGATACTTGTTCTAGTTGCTTGCCATTCAACATAATTTCATACTGGAGAGTCTTCCCGCCTACCACCAATACCTTGTTCTTCTCTATATTTACTTTCAAACTCTTCTAACATAACCAGCCAAATCTCTCAACCAATCTTCTCAAACTTTCTTCAGATTCACCATAACAAACCAATTCATCTGCGTACAATAAACAAGGTACACTCTACTCTCTACCATTCTATTTCAGTTTAACACCCTTCCGTGACACCCTTACCTTAAATTCTTTCAAAACTTCATCCATATAGAAATTAAATACTCATGGGCACATAACTCATCCTTGCATTATTCCGCAATTAATATTAAACCAATAACTCTCCACAGCCATTTATTCTTACACACGCTACAATATTAACATATATGATTTCAGTTCTAATCAAAAACCTACCACCAACCCGTATATTATTAACACCTATCTAACCAATCTGTCATACGGCAGGAGCTAG
The DNA here is from genome assembly GCA_015478945.1 of Trachelipus rathkii. Taxonomy (NCBI): domain Eukaryota; kingdom Metazoa; phylum Arthropoda; class Malacostraca; order Isopoda; family Trachelipodidae; genus Trachelipus; species Trachelipus rathkii. The sequence continues at coordinate 6,414 of JABUQX010134097.1, forward strand.
TGTAGTAGGAAAGTTCCGAGAGGTTGGAATAGGGTTAGTGTAGATTAAATCTTTGATGAATTGGAAGGGCCGCTAAAGAAAAGTTAGGCTCTAAGTGGTTTTTCATGAAGTGTGTTGTGTTAAGGCAGTGTCTTGATCCATAGTAACGGAACGGTGGTGTGGAATAAGAGGAATATATTAAGGTGGCATTCCTGTTCAAGTGGATATTTTAGGAAAGTGTCAAATGTGAGAAAAATAGACTAAAGTAAAGTGAATAGAGAGTGTTGGGAAGCTTGTGGAGGTGTCCAGCGAAAGGAGTACTACGAGAGTGTATTATAGGTTCAGCTTTGTCACTTTAAAAGTATAGATGAAAGTCAAATAATTACACGGTCGTAAAGTGTGGTGAGTATGTTGCGAATGGCGACTGGCTGGGAGAATGAAGAAAATGCGATTTCCTATGAATCTGCTGTGTTTGAAAAGAAGGAATGTGATGCTACTTGTTAAGACGGCCAGTATTATATATAATATTATTATGTATATATACGTATATATGATATATATATATAGTATTATTATAGGTGAATATATATAAATTAGAGATATGAGAGTATATTTTATATATATATATATATATATATATATATATATATATAATAAATATATATATATATTTATATATATATATAATATATATATATATTATATATATATTATATATATATTATATATATATATATATATATATATGATATATATTAATATGTATATATATTATATATATACATATATATTGTGTATATTATGATATATATGTAGTATATATATATATATATAGGTATAGTATGTAGTATTATAAGTATTACATATATATAGATGTATTAGTATGATATATATATAGTATATATATAGTATATATATATGATATATATATATGTATATAGGTATATATTATATTATATATGTATTATATATAGTATATATATGATATTATATTATATATATATATATGAGTATATATATATATATATATTATATATATTATTATATTGATATATATATATTATAGAGTTATATATATATATATATATCATGTATATTATAGTATAGTAGTGTGAAGTATATATTTATATGATATTATAATAAATATAAATAGTATTAGTATATATATATATATATATATATGTATTATATATATTTTATATATTATATTATAATAATATAATATATAATAATATATATATATATATATATATAATATTAATAATAAAATGAACCATTTGGGAGAATTAATCATGTAATTCAATTATATATCCTACGTACAGCCGTAAAGAACAATACTTTTGAGGTTTTCATGAAAGGATACTTATTAGGAGAGATGGGGATTGGGGGCAAGACACTGGAGAGGTTGGGAGAGATAGAATTGTACGTAATTAGAAAGAAGACAGGGGATGCAGAGACTCGAAAAATTCGGGAATATATAAAGTGAGGAAATTAGTGAAGCTCAGTTTCACTAATTAAAGCATACTTTTTTTGGTAGAGCTTCTAATATATTTTATTTAATAAAAAGTTTAGAATTTTTTTTGTAATTTTCCTAAAAATTAGATTAAAATATTTAATTTTTAAAAATAAAACATCAAAAACACTTTCGGTTCTTTTATTTATATGATTAATAAGATTTTTTTAGGGATTTGGGATAGTTATTCAAGAAGTAAGTTCCCTTGGGGGGAGGGGAAACTCAAGAAACAAAAGCAGTATTAATTTTGTAATAATTTTTTAATTAAAATTTGTTGCATAGATGAAAAAACTTTGAAAACTAAAATATTATAATTATTAGAATAAAGTTCTTGCCTGATTTGCACCTGACGAGACACAACACAGCGTGGTAGGGTAATTTTAGCAGTGAATGAAGTTATATAAAAATTTGCGATTACTTAGATTGGGCATCCTCATTTGAAGTTGCGCCATGGTAATTATTTTTTGTTTTTTAATTGTTTTACCTGTACCGTTATAAAATAGCATCAATGCTAATTTTTATTGATAAATAAATGTATAGCACGGCAACATTATTATAATGGGGCTCAGCTTCCACATCATGATCAATGATTGCTGGGAAAATAATAAAATATTTTTCAACATCATAAGCCCATATAAGCTAATAAGAATTTTTTTTTTAAAAAGCGTCTGGTAGTCCAAAGCATATCCAAAGCATTTGACCGGGTATTGCACGCGTCACTGCTCTCCAAGCTCCCCTCCTTTGGGTTTCCTCCTTCTCTTTGCTTACTTATGTCTAGTTTTCTTTAAAATCGCTCAATATCGGCTGTTGTTGATGGGGCGACTTCTTCCTTTTCTGTCAATTATGATGTTCCTCAGGGTTCTGTCTTTTCTCCTACTTTATTTCTACTTTTCATTAATGATCTTCTCACCTGCACATCTAAACTCTATTCACTCCTTAAACCATTCCAATAGTTTTTCTCCATTTCTTCAAATCATTTACATTCTAATACATCTTTTACTTTTAGTAAAGTGACTTCTTCCTCGCTAAATCTTTCCGCATTCTATTCTCGCTGATCTGCTGGATAGGATTTCCTGGTGGGGTCGTCTGAACATTGGGAAAATGTTCAATTCTTTAAAAACTTAACTTCTACAAATCTCCCTCTCTAAGGAACACCTTCTAACTTCCTATCTCTTTCGACGGTTCTCTCGTGTCTCTCTCCTGTTGGACAATATAAACAGGACCTTGGACCTTAAATAAAGCGAAGAAAAATGTCTTGGGAAACCTCACATCTTAAAAAAAACAAACCTTTTGGTGGCTATAACTTATTAGATCCAAAAAACTGATAGTTCTGTTTAGACTGCGAGACTTTTTTTCCTGCTTCACAGTAGCTGGCCGTTAATACAAGGGCCTCATGCCGCCCGTTTTAATGGAGGTACTTCTCTCATGATCTGGGGGGGCTTCAGACTAGTTCGCTGCGGTGCCTCCTTCTTTCCTGCACCTCTGTTCTGTTGAATTCTCTTCCATCTTCTGTGTTGTGTGCAGAATTTAACTTCCCTCACTTTAAAGCCCGCCGGTTTGTGGCTCATCTGCGGGTAATTTGCGTTTAGATGAATATTTGAGACGTTCACACCCCACTCCTTGAATAGGGTGCTTTGCCCGTGAAGGGTGGTGATAAACTATATATAGTATAATATATATGATATTAGTAGTATATATAATTATATATATAATATATATATATATATATATATATATATATAGTATATATTATAGTATATTAGTATAGTATATATCAGGGCTGGGCGTTGCGCCACCGAGTTGCGCCTATGGCGCACTATCAATTTGTAGGCGCACAGGGGGGCATAGGCGCAACAATTTTTGAAAAGGCGGACTAAGCAAAGGGGCACAGCCAATTCTTTGCGCCTATTGCCGCGCCCATGAACAGGAACAAAGCATTTTTTTTACCCTTAAAAGGTAGAACTTAGAAGCATGGCAAACTTGAATCATTCTAAAAACCAGTGTGAAAACTATATATACTATATATATATATATATTATATATATATATTATATTAATTATATATATATATAATATATTATATATATATATTATATATATAGTATAGTATAATATATATAGTATAGTATATTATATATATATATAATATACTATTAATATAATATAACTAGTTCAGTAAGTTCTTACTACAATAAATTGATAATTATGGCTGCTGAAAATTTTTCAACTTCTCAGCGCTCGTGCTGAACGTTCCTGGGGGAGAACATGGAGCCCAACAAGGACATTGAGGAGGAAGAGAACGTGTAGATATTAGTTTAGCGGTGTTTTAATTACAAAAATTGTTAAATGTGTTTTTGGCTCTTATAAAGGCATGCTTTTATTATCGCACTAAGTTTACTTTGCACAATAAGATTTAGCGAACATCCACGCGGCAGCGAAAAGTCGCGGCGGCAAAGGCGAATAGGCGCTAGGCGCATTGGATGTGACCAAAAATTTATAGGCGCATAGGCCCGCTAGGCGACTAGGTTCCGGCGGCAATTAGCGCATAGGCGCAGGCGCACTCAACAAATTATGAATGTTATCGAATTATAAAAAACAAAATGATTATAAAGTGAACATAATTGAAATATTAGAATTAGTCATAAAAAAATATTTCATTATTTATATTAATTTTTTGAGATTATATATCAATTCA
>JABUQX010134098.1:0-2500 GCA_015478945.1 Trachelipus rathkii
GAACGTAGAAATAGAGATAGTATTGGAGGATTGAACAGAACTGTATACTGAGGAACCAACTTTTATTACCTATATTATATAAAGTTATTCAAGGATGAACGATTGGCCCTAGTCTTATCAACATCTTTATATAGTAGAAAATAACAAGAAGGAAATGAAGGAATGGTCATAAAGTGAAGGAATAGAATCGAAAAGAGGGAAGCTTAGAATTGCAAGGTTTAGTGCAAAGAACTCTATCGAAGAGATTTCGATATTTGCCAGCAACACACCCTCAAGATTCACGAAAGCGACGGAAAAGGAACCAAAAGAAATCAGGAGGAAGATAGCACTCGGCGCGTTCTCTCTCTCATCAGAAATTCCATTTGGTGACTCGAACATCTCAGAGATAAGATTAGAAGAATGAGGTGTTCTATCTTCTCTCTTAAGGTTACATCGAAATCTTTAGAAAGAAGAAGTTAAAGGATAGGACGTTAGCTTGGATAGCTGAGAGGGGTTCCCAGTTTTTTCCTAACGGTCTGAATGATAACGGAATTTTCCAGCAAATAAGGGAAGGTCGAACTAGCAAGGTCAGAGACGGAATAGTTTTACCAAAGGATGGTGCAAGCTCGAAAGAAACAAGTTTTAAGAACCAGCAGAAGGAATAACTATCAGATTCTTAGAGCTAAGTTCAGAGATAGCACAAATGACACAATTAGAATTACAATAATTCAATGAATGATGTTGGCAGGAGGTGAAAAGAAGGAATAACTCTGTTGGAGTCGTTTAACATGTGAAATAGAAGCAAATGTTGTGAGAGAAGACTAATTATGTGGCGTCGGACAGAAATAGAATAGGGAAACAGGAGTGGGTAGAAAGGTATATATTTATATATCTATATTATATATATATCTATATATAGTATATATATGTATAATAATATATATAATATATATTATATATATATATATATATATATATATATATATTATATTTATATATATATATATATATATATATATATATATATATATATATAATATATAGTATATATATACGGTATATATATAATATATATATATATAATAATATATAATATATATATATGTTATATAATATATATTATAGTATATTATATATGCCACTTAAAATACATATATATATATATATATATATGAGAGGGGGAGAGATTTTCAATGCACTCTCAGAAAGTAATCGGTGGGTGGCCTATTAATAATAAAAAATTATAAATAAAAACGAAAAAAGTTACTTGTAAATCTACGATTAACAACAAAATGAAGTAGCATATCAAAATTAATTTAAAGACGCAAAATGTGTGGTATCGGCAAAACATGTGATACAACTATAACAACATATAATCATATATATAGTTTATTATAGTTATGATATATATCTGTGTGTGTAGTTTTATATATATTCTTTTTGTATATTATATATATATATATATATATCTATATATATATATATATATATATATATATATATATTAATATATATTGGACATTTATAAGTGGTTGACTCGTTAATATTAGGCTAAATAACCAGATTTAGTTAAGTTAGGTTAGGTTAGGTTAGGTTAGGCTTAGGGTTAGGTTAAAGGTTAGGTTAGGCTAGGTTACCCCAAAAATTTAATATATTTACCCTAAAATGATTAAAATAACGATACATTAATTTTTGATTTTCGCTCCTGGAGTCAACCACTTATAGAATAGCCTATATATATATATATATATATATTAGTATATATATATATATATATATATATATATTATATATAATATATTATATATATATATATATATATGGATAGTATTATTATATTAGTATTATATATTATATATTATATATGATATTATATATATATATATTATATATAGTATCGTCCTAGAACTGTCCAAGAAAATCTTTATATACTATAATAGTATATATATATATTATATGATATATATAGTATATGATATAGTATAATAAATCTATATATAGGTTATATATATTATATATATATAGGTGAGTATATATATATATTAAGTATATATATATATATATATATATATAATATATAATATATATATAGTGTCAGCCTGTAGAAAGCCACAATCCATTGATCTCCAAAAACTACAGCAGCTACAGGAAAAGGAAAACATTGCTGGAATTGGTCCAATTTTAGTGCGGAAATGCAAAAAAAAACAAAAAAAAAAAACAAAAAAACAAAAAAAAAAAAAAAAAATTATATCTCAAAACTACAATACTACAGGCGAAAGGAATACATTTGGTTGGAATCTCGTCAAAATTTTGGACTAGGAAAAGGTAAAAAAATAAAGAAAATAAAAAAATTATTGTTAATAATTATACTAATATGATTTAAAGAGCCTATTTAAAGACCTTTTATTGGTTACTCGTTAATATAAATAGACTTTCTATTACCGACTTTGCTTTTTTTTTTACCCCTAAAGTTTCCCCCAAGGGTATACCGCTGATGGCAGGAGTCGGGTCTCTCGGCTTC
>JABUQX010134098.1:10000-15000 GCA_015478945.1 Trachelipus rathkii
CTCTCTCTCTCTCTCTCTCTCTCTCCTCTCTCTCCACTCGTCGAATTGTTGCATCACTCTCTTTATTCCATAGTTATTACGAAGAACACTTCTCTTCTGAACTCTTCAATCGCATACCTCCTCCATTGAGAGGTTTCGTCCGACACACCTTTCATCCTTTCTCTATCTAACCCTCTCACCACAAACTTAACTGCTATGCTCAATCTTACATGTACTCTCTTATGTACTTTTATCGATTTTTCCACTACAGTTGACTTGCATACTTTCAAAAGCCGTATATCAGGGCATGTCGGCCTTTAAATTGGATGTCTCAGGAATAGGGTTGGGAAAGGAAAAAAAACAAGCTCGTTTTTTTTCATGAAAAAACACAGCCTGAAAAAAAACAAGTAAAATTTGGTTTTTTCGTTTTTTTCAATTAAGTTGTGGAATTTACATGTTTGAACAATTATATTATAAATTTTAGTAAATATGCTCTAATTTGGACATTTTGGTTTAATTTCTCAAAAATGTTTTGGTTCAAAAAAATTTTTTATGGGTTTTCCATATTTTTATTTTATATTCTGAATTTTGATATTCATAATATTTTGTTTGTGGCTTCATTAATGTTTTCTTACTCTGTTTCAGCTTTCAGTAACATTTTTATCATAATTATTTAATCAGAATTTAGAAATGCCACGTGCAAAAAGTTGTGTGACTGTACTTTTAAGGAAATAAAAGGTAGCAAAGGTCCTCGCATGAAATGTAACTTTTGTTGTGTAGACGTTGCAAAACTAGTATTTATTGCTCATAATCTAGAACTAGGAAATTCTGAAAATTTGCCAACTGAGAGAGATGATTATGCTAAGGCAGCTAAGCTTAAGAGTCCTGTTACTGCCCCTGCTCCTTCACCACTGTCATTCTCACACGATACTTCATACGACTGAGATATCAGACTTAGTCATATAAATTAAATGTGGCTGATCACGCTGATGAGCCCAGTGATAATGAGCTTCACAGTAGTCACAGCACGGTAGTCAGTACTCAGTAGTGACTGGGGTCTGGGGAGTGGGGACTAAGTGATTAGTGAATCAAAATTGATATTCCAAAGCCAAATATTTAATTTAGTCATTCACTGATCCTCCGTCATTTACAATCTTGGTATAATTTTAATTTCAATATTTTTATTATTTCATTTGTATCCCTTAAGTCACTTTTGAATTTTGTCATTCAGACTCATTCTATATAAATATAATATACATTAATGTTTAAAAGTAAATTATAAATATGATTATATGATACAAATGTAAAATACATAGTTAAATTAGTAAGTAGAAGCCTACAAACAGCAGTATGCAGGCTACAACCTACTGTAAATTGTAACGAAAACAATTGATAAAATATAATAGAAAGGTGGTTCTGCTATTTATAAATCATAATGGAATATTTGTAATTTAGGATCCTTATGTTGAAAAATAAGAAAAAATACTCAAATTGATATCGTAATTAGCCTCTTTATATTTGTAAAAATACATTTAATAAAAAAAACAAAAAAAACTGAAAAAAAGGCAAAAAAACATGAAAAAAACACGATTTGAAAAAAACGTTTTTTTTCCCAACCCTACTCAGGAACTCCAACCAACTCTGGCAGAATTAAGTAGGCTTTTGGCTTTTGCCCACCAGAGGATATATATATATATATATATATATATATATATATATATATATATATATATATGTATATATATATGTGTATATATGTTATATATATATATATATATATATATATATATATATATATATATATATATAATTCCAAGTCTTAAGGAAATAAAAAAAAATTTAAAAAATATTTTGATTAAAAACAAAGCAAATAAACAAAAAATAAAATAAATAAAAAATAAATAAATTCAATTTAACGTTGAAGTGATAATTGGAAAACGACTTTCCTTCATCATATCAGCAACTATTAAACTACATCTTCTGATATTATTATTATTATTATTATTATTATTATTATTATTATTATTATTATTATTATTATTATTATTATTATTATTATTATTATTATTATTATTATTATCATTTGATAGGAATGCAAAAGTTTGGTAATGTGACAGACTAACCTTACTTACCCATTGAAATATATATATATATATATATATATATATATATATATATATATATATAAGTATATAAAAATATATACTATATATATATATATATATATATATATATATATATATATATATATATATATATATATATATATATATTTATATATATATATATATATATATATATATATTACAGTGATTATTTATTATTATTATTATTATTATTATTATTATTATTATTATTATTATTATTATTATTATTATTATTATTATTATTATTATTATTATTATTATTATTATTAAGTTAGAAAAACTCACCAAAGAGGAAGCAATTTTTCTGACACATGTGTAATGAAAAACAAGACACAGTTCCATAGATTAAACTAACAAAATCACACAATTAAGAAGCGAGAAAAAGCACTCTCATTCCCAAAAGAAAGATGTTGTTACCAAATCACTACAAATAATAACTATAATAGCATCGCCTCCACGCGTTCTCCTTACTGTCCATTTCGTTCTATCTTCTTAAATTACTTTTAAAAAAAAAATGCCTTCTTTTCACCTTATTATCTTTTTATTTTTTCCGCCCATTGTGTTACATTTATTTCATTGTTGTATTTTAAATTTCGCTATCACAAATTTACATACAGGAAAAACACCGATAAGGGGAAAAATACTTATTATTATTATTATTATTATTATTATTATTATTATTATTATTATTATTATTATTATTATTATTATTATTATTATTATTATTATTATTATTATTATTATTATTATTATTATTATTATTATTATTTATCTCTCTCTCTCTCTCTCTCTCTCTCTCTCTCTCTCTCTCTCTCTCTCTCTCTCTCTCTCTCTCTCATATATATATATATATATATATATATATATATATATATATATATATATATATATATATATATATATATATATATATATATATATATATATATATATATATATATATATATATATATATATATATATATATATATATATATATATATATATATATATATATATATATATATATATATATATGTATATGTATCTCTCTCTCTCTCTCTCTTAATAGTCAATAATGAAAACGAAGAGGTCATTTAATTGTATGTGAACTTCTTAGAGTAGCTTACAAATTTACGACCCATCAATGATATAATTATTGAAAGGGAACAAAAACAAAGAAACCATTAGATTTAGTATTTCTTTTTTCCTAATTATAAGATATAATTTATGCCATAATGAATGTATTATATATATTCAAACAAATTGCAATTTATGTTCTTTTAAGGCTTTATTTTTTTTGTATTTTTAATATTGCCGTGCCACGAAAAATTATCTGATATTTAACTGGTCCGTTATAATAATTAAATAATAATAATTAAAAATATCTGTATAGATGGCTTTCATATTTTTTGGCAGAGGGTCGAAATTCTGCACATGGAAATTGAAAAGTGTTCTAATTTTTTTCCCACATCAGATTTTTTTATGAAATTTTTAAAAAATTAATAATAACTAAGAAAGTTATTTAGGACATTTTTTGATATATCTTTTGAACACTCCATGCCTAATTTGCATAGACAGCACAATGATGTGCTAAGAAGTCAAATGGTTGAATACATAGAAAATCGCCCTAAAAAGTAAGAAGAAACGCTGTGAAAGTTGCTTAATTTTTTATATTCTGAAAATTTAACGAAATTCGAATGAACATTAAAATAAGAAGTTAAAAACCAATCAGAAATTTTGACAAAATTTTAGACTCGCTGCCAGATAATAAGAAAAAAATCGTATTTTTTGGATATTATTTAAATGAGGCATAAACTCGTTCTTTTCAAGCTAATAAATAGATAATACTGTATGAAAGTATCAAATATTCAGATTTTTTTTTTGGAAAAAAATCAATTTAAAAAAAAAGACAAAAAAATAAAAAGCTTCGGCTGGACGGAGACTTATCTTTAAAATGATCTGAACTGCAGCAAGCACTATTCTCTATATCATATATATATATATATATACTATATATATATATATATATATATATATATATATATATATATATATATATATATATATATATATATATATATATATATATATATATATATATATATATATATATATATATATATATATATCAAGGCTGTCAATAAAAAACTTACCCAATAAAGCCCAAAAAACACACATTAAAAAACAAAAAATATAACAATAAAACCCACAAAAAAACAACCAGCCATAATTTATTTTATCTTTATAGTTTTGGTAAAAAAATAAATAAATTTAAAGTAATAATCAAAATACTACCTTTTATATAACACGGTTACTTTAATAGAAATTAATATATATACTTTAGTATGCAGTACATAGGTTACCATTTACCATTGTCTAAAAAAAACTTTTGAGAGTGGTTGCTGGGACAAGAAAGATCTGATTTTAATATGTACTAAAACGTAATTGGATTCAAAAACTCTTTATCATATTAAACTAAAAAAAATAAAACCTTTTGTTTTTTTTTCACATAAAATAGTTCAATAAAATTTCTTTTCTTATTTTATACCATAAAAATACAAGACAAATTAAAATTCTTTTCCTGCGTTTCGTAATTCATTGCATACCATAATGACCTTCAGGTTTTTTTTTCAGTTCAGAGTTTGTTTCTCAATTTCTTCTAAACAAGATCAAACGTTGAGAAGATCTTCTCCATTGACCTTGAACATGTAGGACACCCAACAATTGAAATAAAACCTCACTAAACCCCCCTCTTCACGTTTCTTATTTACCATTCTTCCTTTCTTATAAGCTTCTACGAAATATAAAGACTTATTTTCAGTAATGATTTAGGTCAAACATTTATATGACTAGGAAGACACTTTAGGATGCGTTCAACTAAAATCTCGATTT
>JABUQX010134099.1:5000-7500 GCA_015478945.1 Trachelipus rathkii
TAGAAGATGGTATTGAATGAAAATTTCTGAATTGTTTTGTGTTGATGAAGAAGGAGAATGCTGAAGTATCAGCCAGGTGGAAGTTAAATCAATTGAGGGGTTGGGAATGGGATTATAAGATCATTATGTTGTTTCGTGGCAAATTAAGTTGGTGAGGCTTAGTTGGGGAGAGGAAGGTGTGGAAGAATTGGGTAGGTAAGGTGAGAACTTAAGTGGAGTATAAGGTAATAAGGATAGGTATTTAATAGCCTCATTAAGTAAATCAGTTGAATGTGAACAAGTTCAGACTGAATAAATGTGAGCAAATGAAAGATCGGATGTTCATAGTGCAGAAGTATCATGAATATTTGTAAGAAAAGTAGGAAGTAAGGTAATGTAGAGTGAAAATGAAAAGGTGTTAAAACGGTTAAAGAAGTCAAAAGAATGGTTGAATGTACTAAAGCCAATGATGAGGGTTCAAAAGAAAGATGTTTGATTATATAAGGAGGAAAAAGAATACTAAAAGATGCATACGTAAGATGAAGAAGAAGGAAATGAACAGTTTGGAAGGAGGATGATGGGGACTACAAGTCAATAGGAAGCTCTTCTGGAAGGAGGCGCGAAAGACTAAGAATGAGAATAAGGGGAATCTGATTACAATGGCTGGCAGTGGGATGGTGGCTGCAATTTTGAGAAATCGGATGTGAAGTATGAAGAGAAATCAAATCACTATAACATTGGCAGAAAATGAAGAGTGATGAGTGGTGTAGTGTGGGTTTAAGTACAAGGGAATAGTATTTTAGGGGATAGGGGTAATTAGTAAGAAGGATGTAATGGGGGTAGAGTGAGAAAGTTGAAGAATGGGTAAATCTGCAGGTATAGGTGAAATTACTGGTAGACGATCAAGAACAGGCGAGATGTTGATTGATTGGATTTGGAAGAAGTGTAACGGCGTTCATGGTGGAATAGTTCCGAGGATTGAAGGGAGAGCAATATGTGCGCCATATAGCAAGGTGGGGGGATAAAGGGATTAACTGGCAGAGAATTGCCAGGTGGTTTATTGTTTGTTGTAGGAAGAGATATGTCGCTGATATTTAGGGTCGAAGAGTGCGTCAGGTGACTGAAGTTGATTGGTGAAGAGAACAGGTGCGATTTCGAAGTGGTAGAGATCGTGTAGATCAAATATTTATTTGAGCAAATGATTAAGAAAAATGAGGGGTGAAGAAAGGAGCATCGTACTAATTTAAGTTTCCCATCATCATTACCACCGAGGCATGGTAGGGTTAATAAGGGAAGCTCTACCTTAAATGTTAATGATATATGGTGTTATTTAGTGGGGTTCTGAATGGATCAGAAAGTATGTATGAAGGTAAATTGTAGCATCATGTAGGAATAAATGAAATTAAGTGTTTGGTTTAAATATTATGTGAGTGAGGCAGAATGTTTTATGTCCTCATGGTTATTCAGTTGTGGATGGTATTAAAAGGTGAATGTGGGAGTGTAGGGGATATGGGTTGAATGATGGAGAATGAAAGAGAGTGGAGGGTAACACCTCTTGTATGCGGATGATTTGGTTTTGTTTGGTGAATCTGAAGAGAGGTTTGAGATGATTAAGGTTGAGACTCATATGGCAGTGTTCGTGTAAGGAGGAGGTTTGTAGCCATGAAGTAGGGTTATCGGTTGTGGTGAACAGTCTTCGTACGATGTGTGAAGTTATGTTTGATGATAGGCAGGAAAATTATACGAGTTTAAATATTTGATTATATATTCGGATGTGAGAACAGGATGAAATACTACCATGAGTGAAGTAGGAGATTTGTGGTGCCGAGAGGTGCATCTGTCTCAGTGTTGCAATTAAAATCGTTAGCGGTGGATGTAAAGGGACCAGGCTCTTGGGTGCGCCATTGTCTAACCTTGCGGGGAGATATTTATTACCTGTGTTGTGTATTAGAGGCTATGGTCTGGAATAAAGAGAGAGGTATAGACATTGTGAATTGTGTTCCAGATGGACACGATCTTACGCGGGGTGCGTATTCAAAGTGTGAGAGAAAGATTGATAGGCGAGAGGGAATAAACGTATTGAGAAAGTTGTATCAGTGTGGAAGAAGAGTGGGGTAGATGAGGAGAATAAATAAGATAGCTGTTAGTGGTTTTTATCATGTGGAATGGAGTGAAAAGATAGTCTCGGTTAGTTAGCCAGGGTGTATGGTGGGTGATGTGCCCAGATCAAACCAGCTGGAGTCAGATGGTAAAGGAATATCTCTGGAGGAAATGTGAAGTTGTCAGCCGGGTGAAAGGCGCATCTTAGGAGTGAATGACGGCCGGGAGTTTTGTGAGAGAAATGAGTGAGGCGGCTACCCTGGGCTGAGAGATGAACCCCACATTGACGAGCTTCGCCATAGTGGCGAGGATTGTCGTGTGGTGTTAGCTCTAAGTTAGATTTTCTGACTGCGAAGAGTTCTCACCAGCCTCAGGGAACTAGTAGAAGGCTGTGGGACTCGACACAGGCCACGTCTTACTG
>JABUQX010134099.1:12500-34117 GCA_015478945.1 Trachelipus rathkii
TTTTTACACGTTCTTTTTCAAACATATTTTGTCCTTCTAAAAATAGCTGATCATCCTGCCATGAAAACAATTTTCTTTTTTCCTTTTTGCAAAAAAAAAAAAAAAAAAAAAAAATAAACCTTGTAAAAGTATCCAAAAGTTTAAACTTTAAATTTTCTTTAAGTATCTTTATAAAAAAAAAAAAAAAAATAAAAAAAAAAAAATTTATAAAGGCAACTTTGTTTAAAACTCAAAATTCTGCTGTGAGGCAATCTCTCAGGCAGGAAAATTTGAACTAAAAATGATTTTTCATTTTTATATATCTCAATTAAAAATATTGTGTTAACTAATCATAAAACAAAATGTAAACTCTTTTATTATTTACAATATATATTGAATACAAAATTCAATTCTTCTTGATATCTACCATTTAGTAGTAATTACATCTCACAAATACTTAAGATACTTTACTAAAAATATCATCCATTCCTTTTCTCTTTATGTCAAATTTCAATCTATGTGTTTCAATCTATTGATATATATATATATATATATATAAATATATATATATACTATATATATATATATATATATATATATATATATCTCTTATATTAACCATATATATATATATATAATAACTATATATATATATATAACCTATATATATATATATATAATAACATATATATATATATATATATATATATATATATATTTAAATGTGCTAAATAATGATATTTAGTTTGAATGAAGATTTGCAAGTGCGCAAATCCGTATATTTCAGTAGCAGAGTGAGAACGTAGTAATTCGTTGATTTAATATTTATAAATATAAGAATAGTTTTAATTTCTTATACTGCCAAGTTAAACTATTTAAATATATTTATTGACGAGCCTAGGGTTTGCACATTTAGCTAAATATTTGAATATATAGGAATACGGTATGTTATACGTGATAATATTTATTGCTGTTGAGAAAAAGGATTTATTTACTATGGCATGAAGCAGGAATTAGCTTGTCAAAAGTTTTCCAGAATAAAAATGAATTTTAGGGGGAAGAAGTCCACGCGAATATTTAACAATTTATATAAGTAACTAGATAGACTCTTCCAACTGTTTTTGAACTAAGATCAATATTTCGACAGACTCATAAACTCTCTTACATATGTTTTTTTTACATTTGTCATATATATATATATATATATATATATATATATATGTATATATCATATGCATTATTTCTTATATATATATTATATATCATATACATATATATAATATATATCATATATATATTAACCTTATATATATATCTCTATCTCTCTATATCTTTATATATATATATATATATATATATATATATATATATATATAAGGACCTGTTATGTTTTACGACTCCATTTTTTAAAATTTTGTTTTTTTATATATTTCTAGTATATGATCCTAATAGTCAATTTAAGGGGGTGACAGACATGATTCAAAAATATAGGACCTGTTACGTTTTACAATAATTATTAACAAAAATTTTTTTTAACTAAAAGGAATACCCAAGGGTAAGCCACAAAGATGGCAGGAGTAGGGGTTTCTCGGCAGGGTCTCCGGAACCCCCTCTTTTTGGTATTTGGGTGTGGGACCATACGCTTTACCTACGGGGGTATGTCCCCCTCTGGCCACACGTCGGCTCCGAGCCTGTTTATTTTATTTTTATTATTATTTTTGTTTATTTTGTAATAAGCTTTACTGGTTAATATATAATTGGGTTTTTCTGTAAGTGTCGTACTTTGAGATATTTCATTTATGAAAAATATTTTTCTTTTGCTTGTATTTTTATTTTGTAGCTTTCATACGCTGATTTCAATCTGTGTTATTTCTACATAAGTGTCACTTTTCGAGATATCTCATTTTTAAAATTTTATTGATATAAATGTGATTTTTAAATAATTATTTAAAATATTTCGAACTTTTGAATCAAGTCCATTACCACGGAAATTCATTGTTAGTATCATATACTAGCAATCTGTTAAAAACAAAAAAAAAAAAATCCAAAGCTGACGGAAGGAGTCTTAAACCTCTTTCAGGGACCCTATAATAACCAATATTATATATGTATATGTAATATATATATATATATATATATATATAATATAATATATATATATATATATGTATATAACATATATATATATATATAATATATAAGCATATATATATATATATCATTCTATATATCATAATATATAATAATATATGTATATATATATCTTTATATATATATATATATATATTGTAATAATATATATAATATATATATATATATATATATATATATATATATATATATATATATATATATATATATATATATATATATATATATATATATATAATATATATACATATATATCATGTAACAACCCAACTTAATATATATATATATATATATAATATATATATATATATATATATAATAATATATATATATATAGGTTAGGATTCGGTTTAGGACCAAATAAATACTGGCTACGATAAGTTATGTTAAGTATACACAGCAATACTGTGTCTACTTAACAAATCTTATCATAACGTTAAGAGAATTTCGAATAAACCGAAACCATTAGGTATGGCAACGCTTTTTTCGTCATCATTCATGGGCAGAAAAAAAACGATTATAAAAAAATAAAATTTTTTTGTCATGCTATGCGTAACTCCACAGTTACCCATATATATAAGTAACTAGATAGAGTCTTCTTTCTGTTTTAAAATAAAAATAATTCCTTAAAGTGGCAATTATACTGCAGTTTCTCACTTGACAAATTGATTAACTCACGCTTAATTGAATACGAGAAATGCATAGACAAGTGCCTCTCAGAATATTTCTTAGATAAAGACGGTCGCTAATACTTCGATGTTTAATAATTCTTTTATAACCGAATGCTGATTAACTAAATAAATGATAATTAACCGGAAATAGACAAGCCGGCTTTATAAAACCAACACTGGCGATACACGAATAAGTATTAGGTATGCACCCGATAAGCTTTTTCAGCGAATATATATATTTTCTATACGAAATCTTACAGAAACAGTAAAAATCGAAACGATCGATCTGATATCTTTTATGATGTCTTGACAACCTCCAGGTTTGTGGAATAAATAACCTCTTCTTAAGCATAAATATTTATTTATTTTGGCAAATCTAAACATAAATTTTTATAATATAACCATATATATATATATATATATATATATATATATATATATATAATATATATATATATATATATATATCATAATATATAGTTTTTACCTATATATATATAAATATTTATATATATATATATATATATAATCCAATTAATAATATTAATTAAATGAAAGACAATTTTAATTACAGTTCTATATATTTTATTAAATTACATTTTATTATTAATAAATTTCATTGCAGTTTCAACTCATTAAATTTCCAAATAAAAAATTCTTTAAAATAAATTAATTAGACTGAAAAGACATCAAATTTAATTAATTAAATTTTAAAAACAAGAAAAATAATTTAAATAAATATTGATAAATTAAAATAAAATATTTAATATTTGGTTTGCAAATTATTTAAGTGAAACGACAACCATTTTACTGAAACGGTCTTAAAATTTGATGATATTTATTTTGTTATTTTTTTCCTATAGCGTTTCACTATTAGACTCAAACCAATAACCTTCAAAACACAAGTCTGATTGCTAAACACATAAATTATGTAAAGATGATTGATTGCCAAGCAAGCTTTGTTCAGGCTTAACTTAATTTAGAAAATAATTCATATTTTCAATCATCAGTCATTTATATAAATTGAGCGTTGTTTATATATATATATATATATATATATATATATATATATATATATATATATATATATATATATATATATCTATATATATATATATATAACACTGTATATATCTCTCATAATATATATATATAGCAATAATATATATATGTTGCTATATCTATATATATATATATATATATATATATATATATATATATATTTCTTCATCAATTTATCAATTAATTATCAACTTCGTTAATAAATATTAAATGAAAAATAAAATATATTTTGTCCTTCCAAAAATAGCTTGTCGTTCTGTCGTGAAAAACAATTTTTCTTTTTTCATTCATGCAAAAGAAAAAACTTGCAAAGGTATTCAAAAGTTAAAACTTTAAATATTCTTTTAAGTGTTTTTAAAAACAAAAGAAAAAAAAAGAAAGAAAAAAAACTTTTCAAAACAACTTTGTTTGAAACCAAAAAAATTCTGCTGTGAGGCAATCTCTCAGGCAAGGAAAAAGTTTAACTAAAAATGATTTTTCATTCTACATATTTCAATTAAAAACATTGTGTAAAGTAATCATAAAACACAGTGTAAACTCTTGTTTATTATTTATTTCCATATTTTGAACTTAAAAATTTAATTTTTAAATAATTCACATCTCACAAATACTTGAGGTACTTATATTAAAATTACAGTCCAAACCTTTTCTTTTTATCTTGAATTTGAATCTATGTATCCCTCCCTTGATATATATGATCATAATATATATATATAACATATATATCTTAATATATACCCATATGTATATCCTTCATATATATTTATATATCTCAACTCTTATATATATATATATATATATATATATATATATATATATATATATATATATATAATATATATATATATATATATATGTATATATATATATATATGTATACACTCTATTAAAATATATATATATATATATATATATATATATATATATATATATACTCTGTATATTTATCATATAAACACAGTTCACTCTTGCTCACTGCTGTAATATATATATATATATTATAATAGAAAGGCCTTATTTATATATTTATTAAAAAGTTTTTACAAGAGTCTTCATAAGATGTTAAATTTCATAAGCTTGGTGTATTTTCTGGACCCTCCTCAGACGATTTTAAGGGATGATTACATAGATATTAAATTGTTATTTATAATGAGTTTAAAGAAATAGAAAATGTAGTTTAAATTTAAGGATATTTTACTTTTATATTTTGAAAAATGGTGTGAGTGGTAAGAATGTTGTTTAGTGTGGGATTGAACATATATTCTCCTTGTAGGTTGAAATTAGGAAGGTTCTGTATGCATAGTGATTCTAGGAGTTTTACGTTTGGTGGGGTCTAATAGTACCTCTAAGATTGGGCACATATCTTTTATGTTAATGTTGTGAAATTGAGACTAGATCTATGTGAGGTGAGAACAGAATTTTGAGAGTCGTATGTTAGATCGTGTTCATGTTGACCGAGTCTTCTGATAAAATTATTTGTTTCACCTATATAATGTGAGGGCATTGATGGCAGGGGATTTTGTATATGCATTGTGAGATGTTATTTTTGTAAAGTGAAGTTGGATGTTTGCAAGATTCTTTTGAGAGAAGAGGTGTTAGAGGAAGTTAGTCTTAAGGATGAAGGTAAAGTTTTGAGGATTTGTTTATGTGGTAGGTGAGGAATGGGTAAATAGGTGAGGGATTGTGTGTTGGTCACGGTGGTTGGGTTGTAGAAATTATTTTTTGCTTTTTTAAGTGAAACTTTGATAATGTAGGTTGGATAAGATAGTTTCTTGAAAGTACTGAAAATTTCATTATGAAGAAAAGTAGGAGAGCAGAGTGCGTAGAGCTCTTAGGAAGAGAGAAGGATAGAACACCAGATTAACAATAATTCAGATGGTGATTTTTAGTGAATGCCTAAGAAGGGATGGAAGTGGGTTTGGAAATAAACCTTAAAGAGTAAAAATTTAGACTATTCACATTCAAGAGGAGGGTATCAAGGAAAGGTAGGGTGTGATTGTTAGAGAGTTCCATTGTAAATTTTATATTCATTGGTACTCCACACATTCTCAACATATTAAATCTGAGGTTCTATCCTCTCTCTTCCTAAAAGGCTCTACATCATTCTCTCAGCACTCTTATGTGCAGAAGATTAGCATTTCAGTACTTTCAAAAACTCTCTATCCCACTTGTATCAAAGATTCACTCAAGCAGGCCTGGCCGCCTGGCCTGTTGCCGCACGCAGTACTCGCCACCCACCATCAGGCAGTCGCCAAAGGCTACCTTCGTCGCTGGATGGCGTCTAACACCTCTTCTCTCCAGAATCTTCCAGGCCTCAACTCGCGCGAAATAACCACGTGCGAGATCTTTGCATCAAATCGCTGCATATATAAAGGTGAGCAGAAATCGATCATCAGGAAACTGGTCGACGCTGGATCGGCATCAAGTGCTCAAAGTAAATATGCACCTGTCTCAGTATCGCGTTAAATACTAAGTGCGTGTGTACCAGGCGCTGAACCCCATATTCGCTATGCATACGGGAGCAGCTCTGATACCAGCTACCAAGGAGGTATGGACTGCGTCCTGACATTCACCACCACACTCGAAACATAAAGAAGCAAGAGTTTACCAGAATTAAACTACTTTCGTATTTCAACTGTTTTGTAATCTGTAACGGAAATTTTAATAATTTATTCAGTCTTCGATAAATAGATCTGAAGAGGGTCAAGCTAGGATAACTACATTAACTCTTGAACTCTTCTTAAACTTTTAATAATATAAAATAACCTTCTATTATAAATCATACAAATTTCGGCGAGAAGAAATTTGGTTATATACTCATATAATATGTATATGCATATATAATATATAATAATATAACTACTGTAACAATAATAATATATATATATATATATACATATATAATAATAATATACTATATATATATATCATATATATATGATATATATATATATATATTATGAATGATATTTGAGGCAAACTCTATTGAATATAGAGTATTCAAGTTTACGCTCGTGCAAACCAGTATGATAAATGACCATGAAGTGATTAAATTCATGAAAAAAACCGGCCATCAGAATAGCAGGAAATGTTTTTTGTTATTTCATTTGAATGAATAGTTTGAGGAGGAAAGAAATTTCAGGCAAAAATCAGAATCCTTTGTTTGAACAGACAAATAAATGACACGCTAATTGAAATATATTTTGTTTAAAAGATTATTTAGAAATTTATGAATAAAAAAGAAAATAATCTAAGTATATCCACGTCAATCATTTTGTTGCTTATAGATAGAAAAGACAAGAGTGTGATTTACCGTCATGAGACATGTCACTATTGAAATTTAATATTCTGTATGTGAGAATATGTGAAGTTATTTTGCATTAGTAGTATTATATATTTTCTTCATAATAGCTGGTAAAAAAAATAGTTACTATTCATTCAAAAATAATGTTTTAACACAAACATGAAACAAAATTAACCTTTCAAGCTAAATTTATTGCCTGCATCTGAACACCTTAAAATAGCTACTGCCTTTCCTACAGTTTTCTTGACATTATTAGAAGCGAACTCTTGTCCGGAATTTACTGATCCAGTAGGAAAACTCTAAATATGGGTGGGTCTCCCGTGCTTCTCAAATGCGTAATTATATTTTCGATAATGGGAATACATTAACAGCCACTGGTCTCTGCGGTTTTTTAGAGAGCAGGGGATTTAATAAAGGAAGGGGAAATGTTAGTAAGGTAGACCAATATGTGTCTTCGCCGGTAAAGCTAAGGAAAGGCCTTGAAAAGACTTTAGTCAGACCGTATGGTTTTCAGTGACTGATTTCTTCCTATTGCTGAGGATGGACCACATGTATTCCTATATTTTTAGATTAAAATATTATTTTAATTTTTGACTATTCTTAATTTTTTATTATTACTTATTTTCTATAATTATTCATCAGCATCTGGTGATTTCGGTAGGTAAACCGTTGGTATAGAAAAAAGGTCTTTCTAACCAATACCTAACTTTATTCACGAAACTATTTTTTTGCGGGAATTATAAGTTCCATAGCTCTTTTGCGTATAGACATAATTTTTCTTTATTTATTTACGTTTTTAACTATTTCTTTCTATTATTATCTTTATATTTTGAAATATATTTTAAGGTTGAGTTGCCTACATTATAAATTTCTGATGCTTATAATGTTCAATATTCATATAATTATACTATAAATATACTAATTATTTTTATGTGGCGAAAGAGAGAGTACAGTGCACCAAAGATTTTGCAAATTATTTCACTATTTCCCTCATAAAGATATAGTTCTAACTTAAAGTTATGATTATTTTTTTATCACTATTGTAACTTTATTTATGGTCTATTTAAAGATTATTTTTTATACAGTCTATTTTGTGTTCTGTTGAAGCATTTAAATTTTTTTATTTTCTTTTAAAAGTTTCGAAGCATATATATATCGCACTCTAAGTTCATCGTTATATACACTCTAACTATCGTCCTATAAATCTCAATTGTATTCAGTTTAAAATCTTATTTAAATAAATGATAAGAAAATATAAATTCCTTAATTAAAATTTTTTTATCTTTCTCATTTTTTTGAAAATAACAACCTAATATAACTATCTCCCGTATATATGTATGTACTCTAACTATCTATTATAATATATATAGTTGGACATTATATTCCTCTGTATTGTGTTTTTGTCTATAATCCTCTTTTCTCTTTACCCTACTATATATAGTATACTACCTCTTTCTTTTGGGTGCTTATCCCTAATATATAATAGGATAATATATATAATAGTTCCCTACTCATCTAATTACCTCTAGTTATACTTAACTAGTAACCCTTAGCTTCGTGTGGTGCGTTCGTCTATGGTTGATTGATCGTTGCTATATATTATAAAATCTATATAATGTTTTATCAGAGACTTCCTTTTGTGATATATTACATATATATAATATTATATTTATATATATATTATTAGTTTTTTTCTACCTATTGTAGTTTTATAATCGTTGTTCTATATTATATACTATTTAATATATATATTTATTATTAGTATAGTATCTATAATTATTTTATTAATTCTCCACCCCTTAGCTCATCCGTATACGGATCTCCTTACGCCCCGCCGCTTCCCCTCTCTAGGTACCTATACTCCGAGCTTTTCGACCATATATAATATCATATACTCCCTTACTCACTCTCTCGGGTTATTATATACTCTGGCTCACCATTACGTAGCATCTTACTTATCCACCTATATGATTATATCTATGTTATATATAACTATATATATATTCCAGTACATTTATCATAATATATGTATATATTATATATACCAGCATATTAGCTATATAGTACCCGTGATATTTTACCGTATATATTACAGTCTTATTATACAGCTCAACCATATATATAGTATATATTAATACCCATGCTATCCCGTCCACTTTTATAGTATATATCACTTATATATATATTATATTCTGTATATATTGTAGTATATATATAGTATATATATAATTATATATATATATTATATAATATCTATTATATTATAATATATATTATAAAGAAGAGAGGGAGAGGAGAGAAGAGAGAGGAGAGGGAGAGGGAGAGAGAGAGGAGGAGAGCGGAGAGAGAGAGAGAGAGAGAGAGAGAGCAGAGAGAGAAGAGAGAGGGAGACGGCCCGAGAGAGAGGAGAGTATTCATTATATTACATCAATGACAATCCTCCTTTTATTACATCATATTAGGCTCGCCATCCTTTAGTAGAGTCCGAAATATTAATACTCATATTAGTGCACCTGAATCTTCGTAGTTCCTATATAATAATAATAATAATATTCAATCGCCCGGAGGTATCGTAATCCCAATCTCAGAGTCATTAAGATATACCTCATCATCTATTTTGTTCAATAGATTAATAATAATCCTCTCGTATCTATATCATAAATTATTAATATAATATATTTCAATATATATTACTTCATAATTACTAATATTACTCTCATTCAATTAATAATATACTAATAATAATACTCTATCATAAAATCAAAATATATATTCAAAAATAATATTCTAATTATAATCATAATATTTACATAATAATCAAAATAACAATCATAATTAAGTTTTACACTTAATTCAATTTATTTCAATAGATGGATTATATGCTTATCATTGCAATCTATAATATAATAATTCATATAAGATTAGTTAAATTATTGCAAACAGTTAATCAATATTACATTCAATTATCTGCATAATAATAATATATACATTAATTCATCATAACCTCTCTAAATATCGTCTCATTTATGACAATCTAATAATAATCAATAATTATACAATATATAATAATTCAATTTCTCTCAATAAGTATATACATTATCTTATAATGAATATAACATTCAGTAATCTTCATTCAATATTAATATTATCTTAATAATTCATTATATGAATAATATTAATGAACGATGATGCTTCTGACGTGTTATTCTCATAATTTTCACATATTCATTAATTAATATAATAATAATTAATAATAATAATTCAAAATATCAATGTTATAATAATACCTCCTCACCAAAGCTCATCAATATATTACATAATACAGTAAAATAATACACAGTGATATCCGTTGTTATGATCACAAGTTCATTTTTAGTCACGATTTTTATATGAGTTCGATAGAACTCTTCAATTACTTAATGATTCTTCACGATTCATTAATTTATACGCACTCCTCTTCCCTACTTAATTAATGCAACTCTCCACCATCACCAAAGGGTTAAATTTAAATGTGGTTTTCAATATTTTTATGCTAATTTATAGTTTCTCTTAAGCAGATAATTGCCTCCGTCATTTGGGTCTCCTCGAATGGCGGTGGAACCTCATTTTCTTCCGTTACAGAAATCGCGTAATTGGCATCCAAGAGATACTCAAATTTATGGATTCTCGCTAAATCCAAGGTTTGCCAGTTCTGGCTGCTTCAATTGAAATCTTTCCACCGCGCTTGATTTTCTAATTTAAGTTTCTGGGAAACCCGCTATGTAAGTTTACAACCTGGTTCTCATTTTAAGTTTTTTTTGACTGGATATGTAGTCTGGTTGCTGTCCAGATGATTGATGGGTTCCTGGCGCCAGACCATTCTCGGCGTTATATCTTTTGGCTTTTTTTGGATTCTTTTCTCTCAATTCTCCACTAAGTTCTTGATAGGGACATTTCTATATTTGCGCGCTTCATCTCTCAGGATACAGGAATTTTTTGGGGTCATAACTATAATTATTTCTATTTTTTAACTTTGGGGATGACGGGTATTGGTTCTCATAAGCAAAGAGGAATGCAAAGTTTTAATTTATATTTGGTGGTTCGTTTTCTCCTTCCTGTATTGTTAAAATCTATGGATGGGTTAATTAGAACAGATTTTTAAAGGTGTCGTTATGTCTTTTTAGTTTATAGATTTTCTTTCATATATCATAATTCATATGACCATTTGACTTCTATACGTGAATTGTTTTACAATCTAGATCTTTATTATATAGGATATAACATGAATTTTCTTAAAATTTGACTCTTGAACAATTTTCAAATGAAAATGGCACATATTTCTTTATTTTGATTCTATCAAATTTTTTATTTCAATTAAATAAAAACAGAATTAAAGTTATGCCTTATCTTTCAATTTGATATATATGCTAAATTCTTATTGATCTTCTCTTGCTTTAATTTTTTTAATATTTGACTTGAGATTTGCAAACGTCGTGTAAAGGGGAGTTCGGCTTTGAAATGGATTCTGGCTTGGGATTTTGAACTTGGTGGAATTTGGTTAGGTTCCTTATTTGTAACAATGGATGATATATTTATATATATAATATATAGTACGTTTATATATATATATCATATTATATATTATATATTATTCTTATAATATAATACTATATTATATATATTATCTCTTATATATTATTATTATATACTATACTATACTATTCAATTAACTAATTACTCTATAATATTCAAATATTCATATTACTTCTATATATCTGTATCATTCATCTATTCTATATCTTTACTTACATTATCTATTTTATTGAATCTCCGCCCATTTTTGTTATCATATGTTACTTACTTCTTTAGTATTTTTTGTATGTAATCTATATTATCTTATTATTTTATATATACTTATATTTATTTCTTATATATATATTATAACTATTATTTAATTATATACTATATATATTATCATATATACTCTTCATATTACTGATTCTTTATATCCTTCTATTTCTTATAATAGATACTTATATTCCGTATCAATCATTAGCTATATCTATATTATCATACTCTATATCTATCATTACTCTTACTATCTATTCTGCTTATCTCTTACTCTATTTCTATATACTCTAATTATAATATATATATGATTAGTATCATTTTTGGTGCCCCGAAACCTTTACTTTTCTCATCATAATTTATAACAAGTACTTGGATGTCATATTTTACAGTAAATTGTTCTTTTTGTTTTTTCATATCTTCAAAGATACGTTTGATGAAGTGAACAAGACTTTAAATTACTAAAAAAAGTTTTCGTAAGTAGAAATATATCCATGCTTTAGTAAACACGATATTATATTAATTTTTATTTTATTTATTCAATTTTTATTGTAAGCATCCAATTAGGAAGTTAAACAGAGATTGTATAGTTTTATATCATTATTTTTTTAATTTTATATTTTTATGATATGCGTTTTATGAATCTGTTTACTTTGATTTTTGATTTTTTTTACAATTAGCAATAATAGTTATATATAGAAATATATCTATATATTTTAAAATAATTATGAGAAGCATTGGGGAATTGTAAATTGTTAAATTCAATCTCCTTTATTATGCATATGTGTTTGTTGCGAAATTGTAAAAATCTATAAGCTTTCAATTTGGTTCGAATTACGTTATTTTATAACATAGATTCTAAATCATTGTTTATTTTTTTGTTTTGTATTATGAATGTAGAAAGGCTTCTGTCGATATATTACTCTTCTCTCATTCTCATCTATATCTCTGCTATCTATTGTCATCTATCTCTTATCATATCTTTATGTCTTACTTTCTCTCTATATCTCTTGTCTTCTCTCTATATATCTTATCTTACTCTCTCTCTTCTATTATGCTAATTATGAATATTTTCTTATTCTCTATATATTACTATCTCTATTTCATACATTTACGTCATATCATACTCTATCTATACTTTACTCTAATTCTTACATTATCTCTCTTCTCTCCTTTATTTATCTATCTATCATTTTAATTCCTCTTTCTCTTTTTTCATTTTCTTTTTTTAACTTTAAAATACTATTTAGAGCAATAAAAAAGTGACTTGTGGGAACAATCTTATCTATTTCTAGAACAAAGTCTTAAGGTCCTCATAACTATGACAAAGTAAAAGGTTAACGAAAGGAGTAGAATTTTTGAAGAATACCCGATTTCCATGTGGTATCATAGGCTTTCTCTATCTCAGAAAATATTCGAGCAACCATTGTTCTCCGAGAATGTTTTTCCTTGTGTCTCTGTCTGTCCAAAGCGGAGTGTTAACCATTAATAATGTATTACATGTGTGGAACAGGTAAATTGGTTTTACAAAATAAGAGAAATTTTCAAGGTATCATTAAAATGTCTAATGGATTTTGAACATTGATTTATTCAAGGATTCGCAGAATAAGATGATTTTAATAAATTTATAATACAAATAATCAAAATATATCTAGGCAAAATACATAAATAATTAATCAATCAATCAATAATAATATATAATTCATATATAATAATATTCATCAATAATATATCAATTAATAATTATAACTAAGTAGCGAATCCTCATAATGTCTCTTAATATCAATTGTCCTGCTGCTCTCTAAGTGGATCCCAAGGTAAGTGAATAATATTAATAATAATAATATTAGTGCTTATCAATATAACACCTGCAACTGCACTTAATAATAATATAATCAATAATAGTAATTATATAGGTTTATTTTCAATTATTTAAGCATATAAACATAAGTTAATATATTTCACACAGATGATTAGTATGAACTCCAGGTAGATAGACGGTTGGACAGGAATGATCGCGGTTAGTATTGGTCGAATACGATCCTTCTTTGAAGTAGATTAATGCGGATGGGTCGATTTGAATATAGCAGTGTGCGCTTCTAATAATATAATAATTCGGCCTTTATCCGATCTAGGCACTAATAATACGTATGGGTATGATCCAGGATATTGACGGGTTTAGTCGGATTGCTGGGCTTGCTCCCCATTCACATAATCCTCAGATGAGAGGACGGGATGGCTGTGATTATGACAGTTCGCGATATGTTTTCGGAGGACAGGACGTCTGCCGCACTTTTATACAGTAAGGTTTAGTTAGCTTGGTGGCGGATGAAAGTGGGGGTTGCCTAGGGATTGGTTAGACAACAGAAAGACCTAATTTTTTGCATATACATTAGCACGAATTTATATTTTTTTTTCATTATGTTTCATATCAAATAACTTAAGGTAAAATATCATATAATATCATATAAGTAAAGTTTGTTTTTATATACTATTGAAAAAATAAAATTTAAACCCAATAAATATCGCGTCATAATAGAGCCATCTCTCATTTTACCATTGTTTGTTATCTTTGTTTTTCCTTCTCATTAAACTTACAACTCCCCACATCTAGCTCACCCGCCCTTTGCGTTGTGCGATGGTCGCTAACACAATTCATATGATATCTGTTTATGATATACTATTACTCCTGCTCTCTTGTTGATAATATTGAATAAATTTCTTTTTTCGTATCTAAAATTATAACTGCAATCTAAATTTGTATCCACTCATTTGTTTTTTTTTTTTAAATCATTCTTGGTGTCCAGATAGATTGACGAGTTAATCTGGTTATTACATTCTAATCTACAAGGCATTTACAACTTGGGACTATTATCGGGTAAACCATGTGATTTCGGTTTTAAGGAATCTTTAATGATTAACATTACTTTTGGGTATATTGTTTAATATGAACTTTTTTTAATGTTTCATTTTTATATTATGGCAAGTATTGGCCCGTGCTTAGAGGTGACCTGTCCGCTTTAACGTCAGAAATGTTTGTCTCTAACAAACGTGGTCATTATATTATACAGTTTCAGTTCTCCATTTATTATATATTTTCCTTGGATATGTATATTTGTTCTGTATATTCCTTCACCCATCTTTTCTTGTATCATATTATCTATCTCTTACATACTATTATATTACTATATATATTACTATCTCTTATACTATTACATCTTATATTACTTACTTTATATAGTAATATATTTATATTCATATATTACTACATATAATACTAGTTTATATATTGCTATATATATTATATCTATTAACTTATATTAACGTATAGTTATGTGTCTCCCTCTATTCTACTATAATTATAGTAACCTAGTACGTATATTTACTATAATGTTTCTGACTACTATAGTCAGTATTTAGTGTCTCCGCCTATGATGTACCGTGTAGGGCTGTTTCGTCTTATATTTATATTAATATATTATATAAGTATTATATTTCATATATATATATATTATATTATATATATTTTATTTTAAAATTTAAATAAATGATTATTAGGAAGGGTTTAATAATGGATAAAGGGGAGGATTATTTTGGTAAGATTCAAAAGGTTTAAATTTTCGGGTATGAAAAATCGACGATAGGGTGAAGGGACTTTCGATTTAGTAAAATAAAGAAAATATTTCTTTATAAAAGTAACAGGGATAAAATAAAATATTAAAGTGGAGAAGGATAAGAATAGTTTGAAATTATAATAGAGATAAAAATAAATTGTCTGAGGTTACTACGGTTAATAAGGGTTTTAATTCACATTCTTAGAAATAATGAGAATCCTTATAAAAAAATCAGTTGTATTATTAGTTAATAAATTTATAATGTTTTTGAATTGAAAATTTTTGTAAATATTGTGTGAACAGTTTTAAACAAAATTAATGTGATAAAATGTAATTGAGTGTGTTTTTTGAAGTTAAGAAACATATAATTAAAATAATTTGCTTATGAATAATCAAAACTGCTCCTTTTTACTAATAAAGATATATATAAAAATTTGAATGTATAAAAAATTTAAATAAAATATTAGTATAAAATAACAAGAAATTTATGAAAAAAATATATTTTAAAATTCTGTTTTTGTTTATGAATCATTGTGCTTGGAGTTTATTTTATACATAATTTTAATTAAAGCATGATTACATAAGGTATAAACATAATTACATTAATGCATGATTGACATGAAAGTTAGTAAAAGGCTAAGAATTATGATGTGCATGTTTTTTCTTGAAACAAGAAGAATATTTTGGAGGTACTTAGGACTTATGTAGGATAATTTATTTAAAATTTATTTTTTTTGTTAAAATATATATATATAGTATATTTATATATTTATATATATATAATATTATATATATTATATATTTTTATATATATTATATATATATATATATTATATATATATATTATATATCCTCTAATAATAGATTATATATATTATTTTGTATAACATATTATTATATTATATATATATATATATTATATAATATATATATATTATGTATTATATATAGTATTATATATATAAGTATATAATACTATATAATTTATTTATGAAGAAAAGCAAAATTAAAATGTTTTGTTTAGGAGAATATTATGATAATTAATAGTAAAAGTAATAAATGAATAAAAGAAAAATAAAAATAAAAAAAAAAAAAACAAAATATATTTTTTATTTTTTTTTTTATTTGTATTTTTTTTTAGTTTAGTTTTATTTTTTTAAATCTAAATTTGATTGTTAAGATATAATTAGACTTAATTAAAATATGATTATTTATTTAATCTTCATATGTATTATGTTATATATGAATTATATATATACTTATATATTATAGAATATTATTATATATATTATATATTATATATATATTATAGTATATATAATTTATCTACATATATAAATTATTAATATCATTAATTTGATTGTTATATTATGAGTAAATGAATTGAAAATTTATCTTTGTTTAAGAGTTGGAGAATAATGAACAGAAGTTAGAATATAAACCCAGTTTTGAGAAAATTGAATATTTGGTCTTTTTAGTTAGTTTTCTGAAAAATTACAGCAATAAAAAAAAAGAAAAATCTCACAATTGAAA
The DNA here is from genome assembly GCA_015478945.1 of Trachelipus rathkii. Taxonomy (NCBI): domain Eukaryota; kingdom Metazoa; phylum Arthropoda; class Malacostraca; order Isopoda; family Trachelipodidae; genus Trachelipus; species Trachelipus rathkii. The sequence goes on from JABUQX010134099.1 coordinate 29,642, forward strand.
GCATTACTTGCGATATTTTTATAAAAAAAAAAAATCGATGAAAAGGAATAATGTGTTTCAACAAATGTATTATGAAAAAAATAAATTATAACATAGGTTTAAAAAAAAGTTTAAAAAATAAATAATTTTATAAAAGATTTAGCTTTAGTGAGATGGATTTGCTTATAATTTGTTAAGGAAATAAAATGTATCTATTTTTGTTTTTTTTATTTTAGGGATTTGAATTTTTTATAATCAATTCATTTTTGAATTACAGTAATTGTAATTATTATTGAATAAACATTTCATCATTTATTCTAAGATTATAAAATAATTAAAAAAATTAACTCAGTGGAATTTGAAATAAAATTTTAAAGAGAGCACATTTATTTATAAAAGATAGATATCAGTGGATGAATTGAGAGAGTTAGGTTAAGGCGTGGGATATGCTTAGGTTAAATAAAGAAAGCCAGTGGACTATAGTTATATATAATATATTATATCTATATATCGATTTATAGTACTATTATATATATATATAATATATATATAGTATATATAGTATTATATTATATATATATATCTATTGTTGATTAATTAGATAATAGTAGGAAAGAGGTATTTGAAAAATTATTTATTATATAAAATATTAGTAAAGGTTTGCTAGATTTTAATATTTAATAAAAATAATATATACTGCGAGTGATTATCAAAAACTGGGACATATATATGACTGAACTCATATGTTTAATGGCCTCATCAGATCTTCTTTCATTAATCATTCAATAGTTTAAATCTATCACTATTGGTGTGATTTATACTGAATTAGTAACTGCGATATATACGTAACTATAATACTAGGTAAACATGTAATAACTGATGATTTATACTTAACGCAGATATATTAGTCTATTTGACTAGGGTCGTTACATAAAGTTGTTTATGGGATACATTGCGGTGGATTAAATCAGAACAATCCGTAAATAAAAAATTAGTCTAGAGAGGAAGAGTCACCACCTCATTTTTTTTAAATCTGCATTTCACAGAAGCGCAGTATAAAAAGTATATTCATATCGACCAATTTTATTTTTTTCTCTGACTATTATTTCTATAGTTATTTTGTTATTTTTGTTTGATTTCGCTTTTATTGGTTCTTCTATCTCTTTCTTTTTTGCGATTATTAAAATTTTAACGCATTTTGCAAATCTTAGGAGGATAATAATTGACGTTTTGTTGCAATTTTCAATTGTTTGGCAGTTTTTTTTTCATGTTGTTTTTATTTTATTTTTTATTTGATAACGTTTAAAATACTTATATTATTAATTCATATTATTTTTTTTTTTTTAATAAATTATCCACGATTTATCAATTCGGGTTTGTTTTGGATTTAATAATTCGATCATGATATGTGTGATCTGTAGTCTGCTTCTATGTTGTGAGTGATGGATATGTATGGTTGACTCGAAGGGAGTAGGGGTAGGTTGGCAGAGGTTGGGTTTGTATTTGGGGGTGGTGGGAGCGTTAGTAATTTTAATGGTTGGGGGGAGAACGGTGGTACTATGAGTTGCTGTCCGGAATTGTGACTGGTGATTGTCTGGCGAGACAAGTCAGGTATAGGGTTTGTGAAGCTGTACTATATGCGCTAGTTTCTCTTCATCTGGCTTAGTTTGGTTGATATTTATTTTTTAAATTCGTATATATATCGATTATCTTCTTTAGAGGTATCTTTCCGTGTTTGACTATTTTGTGTTTATTTACATGTTTTTCTATACATTTATTTTTTTAATTTACATCGCCTGTTTTACGATTTGTTATTACACGCGTGGAACGTATTATAACTGGTCCGAAACAAGAAAATATTTTGGAGATATAGCTCCAGAAATTGTATTAGATTATTACTTAAAACCAACTGTAGGATTGTATCATTCTAAAGAGAATGGTGATTCAGACAGCTTGTTAAGTATTATTATAGTATTAATTTTGAAATTTTAAGGTTTTTTGGTTGGATTTTCATTTTATATTATGCTATCTGTATTTTTTGAATATTTTTTTTAGTATTAGTAGGCCTACTTGCAATCTTTTTCTGAGAAGGGTTTCATTTATTTTATTGTTTATTCTTTTTTTTGTTTTTATATTTATATTTTGTTTTAGTGATTAATATCTGCATATGGTGGTGTATTATTATTATATTTTTTATTTATCATTTTTTGCAAATATTGCAAACTGCTTTTAAATATGTTCTTTTTTTTTCTTTTTGTATTACATGAAGTGTAATTGTTTATTTTTTTTATTTGCCGTTTTTTTTCATTTATTATCATTACTCTAGTATTCATTTTGTTCTTTTGAGTGTCTCTTGGGCTAACGCTGGTATTGTGTTCGTGTTAGGGCGGTTGTTCTTGATTTCAAAGCTTCGTGTGCTTAAGCTCATATACGTAAGTTCTATCTTCTTTTCTTGTCCCATCATTCCGTCACCTGTGTCTATCTTCCATCTCTATTTTATTCTTCGTGCGTTCTGTCGGTTATTCCGCAACTAGCACTCTGTTATTTAAGGGTTTTTGTCTGTCTTTTGATTGCGTTACCATAATTCCTTTTGGTCTATTTCTAAGTTTTTTCTTTTTTTTGTGGGTATTTAGTTTCATTTGGGTCGCCTTGCATCCCTTTGATTGCAGGCACAGCTTCGCCACTAAAGGTTCGTTCTTTTTGTATTTAGTTTTATTGCTTTTTTCATTTTCGTTGATATTTTTTTTATATTTTTTTTTTGGGTTCTTTTTGTTTTTGTTCTTTGGTGAGTTTGGCAGGTGTTTTTTTATCTTTAGTTAGTTTCTTTGAAATTCTTGACACCGGTTTCGTTCATCATCTTTACTTTGGGCTCACACGCTATTCTTGGTATCAATTTTTAATGATTTGCGCTGTATCCTACTTTGCATTTGGCTCTTTTGGTCATACGCCTGTGTCATACTCTCTTGCTATTCCTTGCTTTATCTACATGTCTGGGATCTGTTTTTCTGCGGTGCTCCAATCGTCTGTTTTTATATATCATTTATATATATATTTTTTATTTATTTTATAAATTTTATATCTTTTGATCTTTGTGGTTATTTATATTTTTTTATTATTATGCTCATTAACTTATATATATATATACTGATGATATATTTTTATGGGATTATAATTGTTATTTTGGTAGTTTTAAGTTCCTTGGTATTTATTTATATATATAAATACAGTAATATCCGTTAAGTTATTGCATTAATAGTTTTTAATTTACTTATTTTTATTTGATTGACTTAATATATAATTTTTATTTTTTTATATTTTTTAGGTGATTTATTATTTTTATTATGATAATTAATACTTATTTTATATATATGATATTTATGAGTTTGAATTTTTATTATTTAGGATTTTTTTTACTTAACTTATTTTTTATAATAATTTTTATTTGTATTATTATTGTTCATTTTATATATATATTTATTATATAGGGTTGTTTTATAAGTATTTACTTATATTTATTGTTATTTTTTATTAATTATATATTATATATATAGTATAACTATAATAATATAGTATATATATGAATATGTATATTGATCAATATATATATTATACATATATATAATATATATATATATCATAGTATATATAAGATCTATATATTGATAGTCAAGTATTTTAAAATATAATAGTATTATAATATGATATATATGATATAATAATATATCATATTTGACCTAATCATATATATATAATATATTCAGTATATCGATAGTATTATATATATATAATATATATATATATATGTATTGATATATATAATATATTATAGTATAGTAGTTATATATATATAGTACTATATAAATATATATATATATATATAATTATAAGTATATATAATATATATATATATATGATATATATTATATATATACTAGTGAATAGATTTAATAGTTATATATATTGATATAGTGATATATATATATATATATATATAGTACTATGGTGCATATATATATATAATAATACTATATAATAATTACAGACGATGTTTAATAAAATGAACCAAAATCAAAACTTTTTGTTATTTAACACCTTACTATAAGAGATAACTATTAAAAGTGTTACTAAACAATTCGTGTTGCAGGTTCACCTAGTCTTGACGTGCCAAAGCGTAACTGTAAAGTTTCCTAGCGGTGAAGAGGTGACTTCCAAGAGCAAAGCAACTCAGCGCCGGTTGTTGTCATATTTAGGTGTTCGTTGAACGTATAGACGGAAAGTCAACTACAGAAAAACTTCAAAAGAACATTCACAATGGGACACCCTGTGTAAGGTGGAGGTTATAAAAAAAAAAAAGATAAACATGCCACAACACTCCTCCAATATATATATATATATATAATATTATATATATATATAATAATATATATAATAATATATATAATATATATAATATTGTATATATATATTATATATTATGAGTATATATATATATATATA